>JABUQX010081380.1:0-36082 GCA_015478945.1 Trachelipus rathkii
ATAATTAATAATTAAATAATATAATAATAATAATAATATGTAAGCAAGACTATCAACAACCTTCTTAATTAAACATATTTATTAGTAATACGACAAAACTTCAATGCTATACTCTATATATATATTAGTCTTTTAATAGTGTGAAGCTCCAAAACCCCACACACGCCCCCCGATCTAAAGATCATTTTTCTCCCCCTAGTAGATTATCCTAAAAAATTCTTTCACCTTTCGGCTCATAATACCAAACTTCTTCATTGGGTAAAACCACCTTTCTCACGTCCAAAACATTCTCGCCATCCCGTCGACATCGATATTCCTTTTAGAATTCACCTTCGTTAACGTATCCCTTATTCCATTTTGAGGTACAGATACTTTTTCCTGGCTTAACCCACACTTCTCCCTACTTATACTTGATTCTATATTCCTCACCCCATAGTTTTTTTATCCTCTCAGCAAATCTGATATTTCAATCATATTAAAAATCCCTTATACGGTATAGACTCTTCCTTTAACCCATCTTTTGGTGGATATATTGTACCAAAATACAGCTTCTAAAGCAGATATATTCGCTTTTCCAATCCTTTTTATCGTACGGTGATTTCTTTCGACAATACCATTTCCTTTCCGGTTCTATATTTGCCGCTCTAAACACCTTTTTTATCCCCCATTTTCTACAAATTTCACCCACTTTTTCACTCCTAAACTGCGTACCGTTGTCCATAATAGCTCATCAAACTCTCCCCTTCTAAACACCTTCTTCTTTTTTTCTTCTTTAATTTCTTGCAACCCTTTAAAATCAATTCCTTCCAAATACAAACCTACTTGGGCCACAATCAACCATTGACAAAAATATTTTCCCTGAAAATGGATGTCTTATCGCAAACCTAGACCAATTTTCTTCTTTATCTAACTCCTCCAATCTCTATTCGTAATTTATATTATTAAATGGGGGCCCAGGTTTGAGTATCAAATTAATGGGGATGAGAAACCGGGTGTTGTTTAAAAACTAAGTTTTGAAGGTTTCTTTTTGTTTGGACGGTGGATGGCTAGTGGATAAAGCGCCGGTACTGTTACCTCAGCAACGCGGAGGTCCGGTGTTCGAACCCCGCTGATGAAGAGTAAAATCTTTCTGTGACTCATCATTAAATAATAGTCAATAATAATAATATTAATGAATAATAATAATAGGTAGGAAATAACATATAATTCTCTTTATTTTCCAGGGGTCCCCAAGATTAAATTATATATAGATATATATATATATATATATAATACTATATTATAACTATATAATATATATATATATGATATATATTTACTGTATATTAAATATAATATACTATATATATAATAATTAACATATCAAGGACGTTATGATATGCATATAGATAATGAAATCATTCTCCTCCTTAATAATATAACAATAATTAATATACAATTTCAAATATACACCGCACAATTCTTATGTTATTTCTTAATTAACTAAGAAATTTGTCCCTTAAATAATAATAAATCAAATTAATTAATAATTACGACACTGAAATGCTCAAATCATATCAACAGGCTAGAGAGGGTCCACTCCTGCAAAAAAGATTGAATTTAAAAAACAATATATAAAAATAAAAATAAATAAATAAAATATAACACAAATTAAATATCATTTCAAAATTATAGAATCAAAAATAAATAATAAAATGGAATATAAGTTAAATCCAACAAAGTTCACATGTCCTAACGCAAATATTTCTCTCAGGTGGACGCAGACGCGGGAAATTCAGAGTGGAAGTTCAATTTGAAGGGAAAATATAGAGAAGTTAAATGAGGCAAAAGAGTAGATATACCATCAAATAACAGATTGTGAGTCTTAGAGTGAAATAATAAAGAAAAAGAGAATTGGAGAAACTAACACTAACACATAAAAAAGTAGTAGAACCTTGTAATGTAACTTGCTAATAAATTAACACTATCAACTCTTTGTTAGTGGGTATGTAATTGAACTTTGTAGTAGTTAAACAATAGATGAGATAAATGATTATAATAAGATATCCAGTAAAACACTTTTTGTATTTTCCTTACGTTATTAAATAATAATAACTCGTGTGTAAATTGGCATGTTACGTCACTGGCAGTGCTCATAATTCACATATATTCAGCAGAGTAGAAAGTAGAGGTCCAAGTGAAGTACATAAAATATATAGGTGGACAAGTATTATATAAGTATGTCACTTATAATATAGGCTCACTGACCAGAAACCTATCCGAAATAGAATTAAAGATTGAATAGCCATTCAGAGTAATATCAGATCTCACCTCTCCAAAATGTTGTAATACTTATAATATACAATTTAAACTATGAGAGTAATTGTGAGAGAGTAAATTAATGAACACTTATAATAATTAATATGAATGTGGAAAATATCCTAGTAATGCAGAGGAGAGAGAATGTCTACACAATCTTGAAAATCACAGATAATCCAGCTTCTTTGTAGGACCATTTTATTATAGACTAACGCGATATGATATGAGGGTTCTCTCACTACAAGACTCAATATATTATTATACTATTTATGTCAATAATCAGAATGTTTATATTGTTTACAGGTAGACATTAGAGCCGTCTGAGTAAAACGTGGAGATATATAAAAGTTGAGGGAGTTAGTGAATTAGCGAGGGAGATATGAAGATAGTTGACATTTTCACAAGATTTAGGGGTTATGTATATATTTCACTGAGATAAATCACTCCGACTCACAAGTAAATCGAGCAAGAATTATAGAATTCGAAAAAGCTGATTAGAAAAGATAGGCACTCTAGATTAACAATACTTATATGTAGGTGGGACATATTATAGAAATGAGTGGAAGATTGTGATGAGAGTATATTGTAGTCATCGGCATAAAGAGTGTTAGAATCAGTGAGAGTATAGAAGAGCAGCCAAGAAGATGTTGATGAAAAGTTGAAAAGTAAGAGATAAAACATAAATATACTCTTAGAAGGTAACCTCACTCCACATCTTTTATAAGAATAATGATACAGGAAGCGTTCTTCATACCAATTCAACATACGAGTTGAAATGGAACGATCTGAAAGAAAACACTAGGTACTCAAGAATATGTAAAACAGTACTCAAAGCGATTAATCCCTCAAATAGAGGTAATATTAGCTTATGGACAATTAGCGAGACGCATGACCATCACACCTCCTGTTTCACAGTAATGTCCTTAGAATTTAGTAGATACCAAGTCGTGACTTCCCACACAACGAACTTCCCTATTGGTCACTTTAAAGGGTGTACAGGTATGTCATATAGGAACAGTGAGATAATCAAGATACGTCAGTGTGCTATCTCAGTTTGATATACTATAGATAATTGCATCATCAGATTGTGCCCGTTAGTGTTAATGTATAATCTATTGTGTAGATAAAAACGCTAATATAGCTTTTGTTATGTTTATATATGTATATTTTTAGTTATAAGAATTAATAAAAAAGATTTCTTTTTAATATTAGTGGCGGGGGGGGGATGATTCTCTCAGTGATAAATGGCCTTTATTAGTAGAAGCTGTATCATGTGAGTAACTAGGTTATTCATAAAAATTGGTTGGGGCTCATATAACCAAGGAGAAAGGAAAGGGATATAGTAGCTAATAATTCACAAGGAGATTCTCCTCTCTCTCTTTCTACTCTCTCATCTTTCTTCTCTTCTCTTCTCTCTCTCAGCTCTCCCCCCTTACTACTCGTCCTTATCCTTATTCTTATATCTTTAATATACTATTCTCTTTCTTCTTCTCTTACTCGAATAAACCTCAAAGGTCTTCTTTATTCTATCTGCTGCTCTGACCGGCCTGCCGCGTCGCGTCCGCCCCTCCCCTATCTTACTATATATATCGTACCGCGTTATATATACTATATATTATTATATATATATATATATATATATATTATATATATATATATATATTATACTGTTATATATATATATATATATACTCTAATGTAATATTATATTACTATATTATATATATAGTATATTAATATTATATATATATATTTAAAGTATTATATTATTAATTACGAAATCATGATGTTAATCATGCTTATATACTATATTATTATACGTTACTCTCTAGTATACTATATATACTATCTTATATATATATATATACTAGTATACTATACTATATATATATATACTATAGTCCCCTGGGACTCGGGTATCAAAAGTGGATATTCCTTAAGGGGAACAATACTTTTCGCTACTTAAGATGTTATTAATATGATATATTCATTTTATCTTACTACAATTATTTATCTTATGAAAGCGCAAATAGTTCATTCAATTCATCGCACTCATGGCTCTATACCGACCTCTACTGTTCTTAATATCTTACTTCCTCAGTCAAATCATTCCTTCAGAAGTCTCTCTCTTCTCTTCTTCATATATACTATATGATATATTCTATATTCTATATCTCTCTACTTCTTCTCTTCTCTTTTTTATTTTTACCTTCTTCTCTCTCACTCTCCTCTCTTCTCCTCCTCATCTCTCTCTCTCTCTTCTCGCAATCTCTCTTCTTCACTACTCCCCTCGCTTCTCTATTCTCTCGGACTGTGAGAAAACCAAGATATCTCAGGAACATCTTAGGTAATAATAGATATATAGAAACCAATCTGGGTAAATAAGCCTAAAATGTAAATTCAAATAATGAGGATTATAATAATATTGAAATTTATTTAGAATACAGTTTAAATTATACAATAAATCAATTAATTAATATTAATATAAGTAAGAATAAAATATATATATAATACACAATTTGATAGATTAATATAGCTCCATAAACACATTATTTGCCTAATCTACTATTTATCATCTATATCATTAATAATATATATAATATACATATAGATAATCTACTTAGCTCTTAAGTGAATACTATTAATTATATAAGTACTGCTTTAGTTCTAATTACAAAACTATTAATTTAATTTAGTGATTTACTATTATCTCTATATATAGGATGTATATATATTATATATTGTATTATTGATATATATATGTTTCAAATATTTATTGTAGTATTATAAATTATATATTTAGGTATACATATATATTATTATTATTAATCAAAAGAGAAACATAATATGCTCTTGAAACTATATTCAAGTATCTCTATCTTCTATATATAGTCTGTTAACATAACCAAATATCCGAAACCAGCCCCACATCCGCACCTACATCTTCATTATAAGAAAATAAGATATATCCACCTGCACCACACGACCCAAAAAATTATTATTCCGTAGACCACAATGTAATTTTTTGGATTAAACTCAATAGGATTAGTTCGTTTTATTTAAAAGTTCTATCATAGTATTTCCTTAAACCGTAAACGTAATCGATGGTATACCGGGCTTCCACCGTGGGATGCATGGGATTATTTTTCAGGCTATAAATAGTTTATATATTACGGTTTATAACTTAACTTACCTCTAGAATTAATTTCCTCTTCTCAAAAGATAAGAAACATTTTGTTCTTCATAAAGAAACTATTTTATTTATCATAAAGATAAATAAAATATACATAACTTCTGGTTAGGACAGATACATTCCCGGATAATAAATCGATTAGGTATAGGAATAATAAAAATACTTCTACTCCAACTAGAGGTATATATAATCCTTAGCGTATCACTGACTGTAGATACAAATTACATAAACTCATAATAGTAAATATTAGATCCTAATCATATAAATAGTAGATATAATATCACATAGTAAAAAAAATATAAATAATAATTAAGAAAAACAAGAAATAAAATATATAAGAATATACTAAACAGGCAAATATAACTGCAATACAGGCCTATTAAAAACAAAATATATAATCGGAATCTTCCTATTCTATTACTACCATAGAACTAGGAATAATACTCGATTATTATGTATTGCTGAATATATAATAAGTCAGGGGTTTATTAGCTAGTACTTATAGTTATTAGTATAAGTGTACACTATAAAAGTTCCATTATGATAAGGCCCAAGGGTATTTACCGGCTAATGCAGAAAAAATAAATATATTCGAAGAAGTAGACTTCGTTTGGTAATAATAAAGCCTCGCTTAATAAACGGCTATATAAAATATATATAATAATATTAGAAAAGTAATCCATATACGGGTTAATCTTACTATAATAAAGTGTGAATTATACATCAAATAGCAAGGAAGATTGAATATTGCTGGGAATATAAAAGAAGGTGTGTGGTTTCCAGACTTTGCCAAAAGAATATATAAAAGACGATATATATATAATAATCACCAGGTAAGTGGTATATATAAGGCCGCCGTATAGATTAAATTATAGGTTATATATAGTAGGATATAAGAGAATGTATTAGATAGAATAATCAATAGTATAGAATAGATAGATCACGTGAATAGAATTAAGTATATTAATATATCATCGTACACTAAGTAACTATATAGGTTGCGATGATGCAGTTTGTCAGAGTGGAGCTATGGACATAATTGTTTTTAACGGTATGCTCATGGATGACGCTGTCGCCCGTGATGCCTCTTATAGTGTAATGACATTATATTATAAGCTATTAATATATGATGAAGTCCGCGGTGGTACTCATGCAATAAATAGTATGAGTACCTTTGTGACGGGATATATGATAATAAGTTTATTATATTAGGTAAACTGTAGAACTCTATAAGTTATTTATAATTGATAATTAGATAAAGCTCTCAAGCTTAGTATATTAATGTTTGTCTCTAGATACACCACAATAACCATTGAATTTAAAAAATTTAACAATGAAATAGAATTTTATTAAGTAAGAAAAATATTTAATAATATATTAATATACTTATAGGTTTAAGTTAGATTGTATATGTGAGTGGTGCACATATCTGCGGTGAGTTGTTCGACTGTGCTTCACGAATTATTTGTCCAGGATAGCAATGGAGCTCACTTGTAATATACTAAGGTGTACTTTTTGGCCATCAATATTAATAACAGTTTAATATAATAAATATCTATTATAGTCTAAGGTATGGTCTATTACTGACTCAATCAACTATTTTATTGGTTCAGTCGGTCACTTCCCAACACTCCTCTATATAAGATGTGAGTGTACATTCTAAAAATTAATTCTTTTCTATTCAATCATTTAAACATATGAAAATGGTGTTAAATATATCTTTATAATTTTATAATAATTATTTAATTTAATCAATTAAACATTAATTAAATAATTATATTTTAAATAATCTCTCATTAATATATCTTTAGATCTAATAAAATCAATTCTAAAAATTATATAGCTAATTTGTCGAAAATTATATTATATCAAATTCATATCATATGGACGTATTTATATTTTAATTTGAATTTATAATAATGGAGGCTCTTTTATCATATATTTTTTATACTAAGCTATCAAGAGAAATAACTATAGATATGATATTGATATGTTATCTCTAAATCTTATATATTATAATAATTTTAAGATTGTGAATTGTATATATATATTATCAACGTATAAAGTACAAAATTTACTTATCGAATCTCGTTATTCATACATTTACCATACTCCTTATCCAGAATGTGGCTATTACTCTTCTAATTGTATATCATCTTGTGCAATTTACTCTCTCCGATACATATGATTGTGTGGACTACTATAGAACATTCTTCACCGAATTACAGCTTTATCACGTAATCATTTTTTCGTATTTGTATCAAACTCTCTCACTCACTCACTCGAATATCGCCTTTTTGAATTACTTCTTGGTTATTGATTAATGGCACTAGAGACAATACTATTGCTGAATATATTTCGCTCCGAACTTTCAATTTTTCCGATACAATGTGCACAGACATATCTCTGAAGGTCGTTTCCTAATAGATAATCGGATATTTAACCTTATATGTAGCATTATACCACTCACTCGTGAAATGAGTCTCTTAGAAAAATATTTTCTGAGGCGATACATTATCTGAGATAAGACTCTTTCCTCGAAATCTATCTCTCGTTATTAAATTCTCTCAAAGGAATACCTATACGCTGAGGAACCGCGGAGTTCGTCATACGAGAAGGCTAATGGTTTCTTAAATTTTCGCAATACTTTTCATTTCTGGGCTCTGAGTTCTAATCAGATACGCTTTTCGATTATCTTCATTATTCGATTTTGTGATATACTTATAAGTTGAATATTGAAATCTCTTTTCCTCTGAATCCTTTTCGTACACTATGACAATAATTGATAGCTCTCTTTCTGAAATCATTTTTTGGCTTTATTTATTATGTGTCATTAAATAAGATACTCTATTCCGAATATCATTTATTTGTTTATATAACTTTATGAGGACTTTAGACAATATCGCGTACGCACCTTTTCTAAAGTAATTTTAGGGTTCTCATTAGACATATTCTCTCGAAGCTTTACGGATCTTTTCGATTTGGCAGCATAGGATCATAATTTTGAAGTATACTCGAATCAATTTTTTCTGTCCTAGTAGCTCGATCATCTCGAATAACTTTATCGATATAAATCAATTTATTAGTAGCATATAAAATCGTTGATTTAGACTAGACATATCTCGTATTAAGCATTTACTCGGTATTCTATATCATTTACTTCGTTATATATTATTTATAGTTATAATTTCAATCTCACTAAAGACATAACGAAGGCTTTCTCTAAATTCGATTTTTCGTTAAGGCACAGTAGATTAATTCGGAAAAGCTTTTCTACGATCTATTTATTAGTTTATGGTAATAACTAGTACGAAAAAAATACTTTTTCCAGAGTGAAAAATTTTAAAAATCATTCTTCATGCTAGCACTTATAGACGATAATTCAGAAAGCTGTTTCCGAATCATTTTTCGTTTTAACTACTAAGTGGATACTAGATATTCAATATTCCGATAATACTTTTCTGATTATTGTTCGTATGCACTTAAGAATCATATATTAGAATAAAGACTCACCGAGAATCATATATCGTTGGTTAACTTCGATATCGATAATACTTTCTCCGAATCAATTTTTAGTAAGCATTCTAAGAACATAATCGAAAAAGTTAGCTTCTTTCTCTAGAATCAATTTTCGTTATCATGTAAATAAGGTTTACTTAGGATCATACCTCGAAAAGCCTTTATCCTCTGAAAACTATTTATCTCGTGTTTCGAGGCACTAGAACCATATTGGAAAGCTTCCTTAATCATTTTTTCGTATCGGTATATCGACTCAATCGATATACTTACCGAATCATTTTTTTGATTTAGCAACTTTAGACATATTCGAAAAGCTTTCCTCGAATCATTATTTCGTAGGTATCTGAACATACCGAAAGTCATTTCCGTTAATCATTTTGTATATAATTGGTATACTTATGAACTATTAGAAATGATTCCGAAATCATTTTCGTAGGTTACTACGTCTATACAGATAAACATTATCGAATCATTTTTATTATATAAGTATGACTTTATATAAGTCACTTAGACATTATCGATAAATAAGCTTTCCGCAATTCATTATTTCGTTATATATATATTACTATATGAGTACTAGACATACTGTTTTTTTTATATATCCTGTAAATCATTTTCGTTTAGTCACTTAGTCAAATTCATGTAATAAGCTTCTATAATCCTGAAATCATTATCGATTTGCAACTAGACTATTATCGATTAAAGTTTTTGCCATATATTAATATATATAGGATAACACTCATATTAGATATTTAATATGAATTTATATATATAGTTTCTTCCTCACTATTTCGTTGTCTAAACCATCTCATCGTACTTTCATCTATTCTCTTTCATTCTCTCTCTCTCTTTAACTCTTATTTCTCTCTCTCTTCATCTTCTTCTCTTCTTCTGCTTTTGCTTTTTTATACCTATATATATTACTTTAATATAAGTCAGTCTTTAGCTAGGCTACCCATTTATTTATAAGTCTTGTCGAGTTGTGAGTTAGTATCATCTTACACGAGTATACCCCACTATTTTAGTGGATTTATCATTTATGGACACTATTACTTTTATCCCTCATCACGATATAGCATATTTATATAAGTTAGTACTTATAATATTTATATAATTATTTAATTAAAATAATATATTATATATTTATAAATATATTTATCATATATATATTATATATTTAAATATATTATATATATTATATATATAATATATTATCATAATAGCTGTATATATATTATAATTATTAATATATATATTATATATAATTAATATCATTAATACTATTAATAAATATTAATATTAATATATATATATATTATATAATATAATATATTAATATTAAATTATATATTATTATAATAACCTATAATTATTTAATTATAATATATTTATTTAAGTATATATATTAATATAATATTAATATCTAATATATTAATATAAAAATAATATATATATAAATTAATATTAATTTAATATGGTAATATATATTAATTATATTATTTAATTATTAACTACATATGTATAATTAATATTTAATATATATCTATAATTATTAATATAATATACATATTATTTAATATTAAATACTGAATATATATTATATAAATTATATATTACTCCTATGTGATTATTAATATATTAATTATAATGTAATATAATATATGATATATAAAGTATATATATTATTAAAACTATAGTAATATTTAAATAAGTGTGTATATAATATATAAATTAATAATTAATACATTACAATATTATATTATACAAATATATTATAATTTTACACGTTATAAATATATAATATAGTATATATATAAATATAATAGCGCTTTATATTACCAAATAATAATATATTTTAAATATATAAATCCTTCGTAAACATTATATAATTAATTATATATAAATTATTTTATAATATATATGTCACATAATATTATATTATTTATGAGTATAATAGTTATATATTAATACTTAAACTTATTATTAAAAGTATTCAATAAAATAATTATAAAAAGCAATTTAATTGTTAGTATCTATAAAAAAAAATAAAAATAAAGATAATTATAAAATAATATCTATTCAAAAAAAAATATATCCAAAAATAATCATGTTCATACCGTAAAAAAGATAAGTTTATTTAAATAAGACATTTCTTAAATCTCCGTATAATTAATATTTAATATATCGTTTAATTATAATCTAATAAGTAATGTATTATATAATGTAATTGAGTATAAATATAACTTAAATTAAATTACTAATGTATATATATTTATCTATATATATATATATTAATTAATATATATGTTTTTATATTAATTAACTGAATATTTGTGTAATATAAGTTAATAATTAATTAATATAATATCATTAGACTAATATATTAATTAGTTAAATATATATATTCATATTAAGTTACGCTATTTATATATTAATAAGAGTTTTACTTTTTATCATTAAATATAAAAATTTTTATGTAGATATTTAATTTAATAATTTGTATATATAATTATATTATTAATATGATATAAACATGAAGTATACAGTTAATAATAAATCTAGTATATAATTATTCAGTTAATTTTTATTTAATTAAATATATTAGTATAAAAATAGTAAATATATGATTCATACTCCTGTTATATATAATTTAAAATAAATTATTATATATATATATATTACTATATATAGAGCTTCCTTATCCTATCATACGCCTGTTATGATTAGCATATGTAAAATCTAGAGGAGAAATATTAGTCTTATATATATATATGACACTCTGACGTAATTTTGCATTATATACCGCATTAATATGTGATAGTATTGAATGTGAGTATGCGAGACTCAAGATAAATAGTTATGTATGACTAAATAATATGAACATAAGCTATCACTTAAAGATATGTGCAAATCGAGAGAGATTGATTAATCACAATAAATATATAAGTGACATAGCAATTAGTGTCGTGGGTCAGAAATGTATTAAGAGAAATACCTACTATTGAAGTGGGATGACCTTAGTATGAATTAGAGTGATAAAATTAAGAATTTCTAATAATAGATTGACAAAAGTAATACAGGTTTGATACATAAATAAGATAAAAATATGAAATAACAAGATAAGTAGATAGATCTATAATTAATATACAGGAAGCTAATAACTCTGACTTCTAGGAAGAGATTGAAACTGAGTAGGAAAATATATAAAAAAAGAATCATACTATGACATATTATTAGTATAGTGATGAGTGCTGAAAAAAGTCATAATGGCATCAGCATCAGTCTAGTTACTTCAGACTCTCAAAACGGTCAAAGATAGAATATATAGAAAAATAATCAAGTGAGGTATAACCTCACGTCGCAGTATACGACCTGGACCTGATAGTATTGAATCTCTCTCTTAATAAAAAGTGCAAGAGACGCAGAGATTTACCAAAAAAGTATAACAGCTAAAGACAGAAATGTGATCTGTCTCAGCTTCGGCCTCGTAACTATATGTGAGTAGGTTTTCAGTTTCTTACACAGCCTTACCACATACACTCTGATACAAATATCTGTGGAAAGTAAAACGTATTGTGTACGCTCTAGATTGCTCACAAATTTGTGCTGAATCTCGAGTCCTATGAATAATCATCTATAAAAATTTAGTAATTAAGTAGTTATATCTCATGAGCCTCCACAATTATATTTTATAAATAGTGCTTTGTATACTGATATGTGCATATACTCACTATTAAATTATATCATACACAATGATCTAAACTCAAGAAAACAGATTTGTATAATTGCTCGTTTGTTCGATAAGATTCTCGCTTCAGATATATTATAATTTTGGTAAGTCATATTGCCTTAAAGTAAGTATCAATACGATCTACATTTATTATAATAAATAACTATTATTAAAATTTATCTTATATATATTATAATATCTATAACTAAAATGTACTGACTCAGCAAGAAAAAATGTGATATCGTACTCCGGCGCGAATAAAGCGAAGAGACAATCCTTTAATATGATAATGGCCAGTTCACAATGAAACAAACACACATATCATGCTTAGTTGTGTCGGTGTTCAACAGGTTGAGCTAATAAAGGGACAAATTAAAACACTAATCTCAAAAATCTGTGGATTTATATGCATGTGTGTGAAACGTATACGTATTACGCGCACGTATGTGTCTGTATAAGCAACAAATATATAGGCACAGACCACAAGGCAAAATGATAACACATACAAAAAAAAATACTCAATGTAACATAGCCAGAATTGTTTCTTGTAACAGTCTATGTTGAATTATCACTCTCTCAAATATAATATAACTCATCAATAATGCTGGAATTTTCTCATAAATATAATATTTTCATCTCTACTAGTCTATATACCAAATAGAATATATATAAACGGTAGACAAAACAGCACTATAAAAATTTCATACAATTTCTAGAACAGAGTTAGATAGTCATTCTTTCTAATGGTCGCTCAGTGTGGGCTCAATTCCATACCTGAGAATTGACAAGGCATATAGGATTAATCCTGATACTCATGATGATATTCAGATACTACTCTCATAGAAAAATTATATCACATACAATATCTTTATCACACAGCTCTACTATATAAGCGATCTTTAAATAAAGAAATATGATGATCTTTCATATTATGAGCTGAGATTTAAAAAAGGCGTGGTCTCTCATCGGTAAAGATAACAGTCCATATATTGCACCAGTCTACGCTCGCCAATCTTAAGAATACCTCTCTCACCTTTCCTGTACCTTGAGAGCTTAAGCTGTTATTATAACTCATTTTACTCTCTCCACACTCATTTGAATTAGACAGACCCATGCTTGCACATAAGTACCTTCTACCAGTCAATGGTGTGCAGTTAAATGAAGGTCAATCTCCTCAAGCTATACTAGTCAGGATTGTTTGACTTATTAAGAGTTCTAATAGACTTAACAAAAACCAGGATTTATTGCGCAACTGAGTTAAACATATGGAATCACCAATAAATCGTGTATCTCCGACGTAAAAAACACTGCCATGTACGATACTTTCGTGACTCTCCTGCGATCCTGCCATATAAGCTCCAAGAGATACACGATGAAACTCTTAATATATTGTCCTCCCTCTAGCTAGAGATATGAGTCTCCGCACATGACTGTGATGATTGACTACGTTTTTGTATGTTATTCATGGCGTGACATTAATAGTAATAAAAATTTCATATTTACTACTTAAATAGGATTATTTTTAAAGATGGAGAATATTCAACAATAGATTATTGAAATGCTGCTACATTAAAAGGCAATTACTATATTAAGTATTATTAAGCACTTGACTTTATTAAGTTAGATATAAAAAATTGAACGTGGTATCATGAGATATACATAGAATCTGACAATCTCCGCGTGTCTCTTCATTTAATAGGACAAATCTCCCAGAATGCATACTTTATACCTCTCGATAGTTTGACTACTATACAACCTAGTATACGCTTCTACCGCCGACAATTATTCGATCATATAAGCATTATAAGTCCTATCATCAAAATAGTTTACTATCAATGCTTGTTCTTTCCCAACCCATCAAAAGCATGTTTTCAACAGCAATCATGAGTAATCGTCCTACGTCAAAAATTAAATCCACTCCTCGACGATGTAGGCCTAAAGTGTGCACAATTTCTATTTCAACATAGCTTCCAAACCATCACAAATATGGGACACTTATACCCAACTGACTCGATATATGCTGTGTATCATCGCGCGCTCTTTCATGTTAATAAGATTTTTGTACTTCACACAGTTATCGAATGATAATACTTTAGCGCGCATCACTTAGCCCTACTTTGCTCAATACTTATGAATTTTCACTCTCTCTTGTCAGATTAATCTGCATATACAATCGCATTGAAGTCCTAGAAATTCAACCAATCTCTTAGAGACACTGGCTATTTCGTGCTCACATAGAATCAGTCAGGTAACACGCTTCTTGTGCGCCAACATCCCTCCTACTAAGCAGCAAAGGCCACTTAATGTACCGCACTACTCTAATTTTAAGCGATTAGTATATTTTAACTTAGTCGTTGGTTTAGATATCAACTCTTGTACCGGTGGGTGAACTTCAATTGTGAACTTCAACAGCACTGCAACTTTGTATACATGTTTCATATATTTAACTGCGTAACTGCTCTTCACGCGATATGACTTTTTCGACATGGCCGGGCGCTTCAGTTGCACAGGCTATTTTTAAATTGCGAAGGCCTGCTGTACTCTATTCTTTTGGACTACCACATACTCCAAATGTGCGTACGGATTGCTCCAACATTGCAGCGGTGATGCCACATGCTTACAAATAGTCGCTCAATCTGGTCACTCATGTTAACGATTTGTGTTACTCACACCCTATCGTCAGACTGTCTGGTTACAGCGTGCAGTTTCAAAAATTGCTTACACCTCTAGTGCTCTCAGCAGAATCTCAATGTGAATGAGAAACTCTGCAAGAATGTGAACCGCTCATATTTCTTCCGTGGACACGAATAGACTTATAAGTGTATACATATCTTTGCTACCACAATCTGCCGTGTTTCACAGTGGCTATCATTTACATTTTCAAAATTGCACACGCTCTTTCCCACAACACGGCGAATTCACTTGTTAATATCCAACCTTTAGTGCTCAGGTATTCCCTCTCGACCGCGCCACATGCATTCTCACACAAATGGCCAACCTTATTTATATTAATCAGCAGTGATAAAATATTAGGCCAACACATAGATATAAAGTCTTCACACACGTGATTCATACATAACGCCTTTCCGCTTATATAGTCTAATTTGAGAACGAGTTTTGCCTAACTAAGCTTCTCTTATCTTTAATAGGTCAGATTTAGAGAAACACATTCCTAACCAAAATAGAGCAGTATTTTAAATTTATGTTCTCCTTATAACCAGACAGCGTTTGCCCAACTTAGAACGATATGTCCGGAGTTTTCTTGTGAAATACAGAGGGCTGTCATCACTCTTCGGTAAATCCGATGGGTGGTATAAAAATCTTTCTGTTGCAAGATAAATAAAGGAGTTGCGCATTAGTGATATTTAAGTTTTTAATAATTGTATTTTTGCGTCATTCAGGACCCAATAAAGGAGTAATCTTTATAGGTCAAGGTTTCCAGCTAACTGCTAAGCTGTCAAATCACACAACCTTATAGACATAAAATACCGTCAATTTTCCCACACGCTCAGACACTAGCTACAGAATTTAATTCATTTCTCTCTCCAACACGATGACCCCAAGACGCAACCGCAAAGATATACCCTGGTCTTCGGCCTTGTGAATGACTCTGATACAAGAAATTACAAATTCTCCAAGAATTATTATTTAATTAACTCAGATCACTAAACATTCTATTATAGATATCCATACCACGATTCTGACTCAAACCGGGTAATAATGCTTCTAAATGTTCATCAAGTTTCCTTAATATCCTAATCTTCATTGTATATATAATTATATTTTCAACATAACTAAAAATCTTAAGAGGGAGACGTATTAAACTGAGCTTACGTATAAAAAAAACATTCTATATTATTTACTCATCTGATTTTAAAAAAACGACGATTAACTGAAAAACAAAAGTCGATTATATAATACTGAATATTAAGATTATAATGCTCTCTAGCCATACAGAGTCCCATTGTAAACACCATATTAGCTGAAGGTCACTAATCAAATATACACCAATAGTAAAATATCGGTATACTAATTAGTATAGGAACCATGCGAACATAGTCAATAAAAAACGTAACAATACAATAAAAATCTATTATAGAAAGATATTTTTTTCTCACTTTAATAAATTTAAATAATTTTAAATTATATGCATTCCTAACACATACAATTATCTCTGAAGTGAATTAATTAATTAGTTTATTGATGTTAATATTTTTTATAAATTTTTTATTTTGTTTTTAATAATACTAAATTGTAGAATGTATTATTTTACTTTGCAATAATTTTTAATATCTACTCAATTCTATTTCTCTATAATATGTATTTAATTTTTATTTTTTCATTTTTATGTATAATGGATTTATTAATTTACCATATTTTTATTTATTTTCAATAATATTATTTTTATTGTACATTTTCAGATTTTAAAATTAATTTTATTTTCTAATATGTTTTTAGTTCAAATTTGTTCCATCAATATCTATTATAAGTTTTTATTTTTATTGATTTTTGTTTATATAATTAGTAAGGTTATATACATATGAGTTATTGCTTGGTGTTTGCCGATTTGATTATTGCTGTTTACCAATGGTAATTTTGGTTACGCTTGTTGCAACCATTTTCTATTGCTAAGAAGTGGGTAGTCCTACTGGATCCTGTTACCTTCCTTGATGCGCATCAATATAATTTAAATTTCTGTAGAAAGAATTTCTTTTTTTTTCTAATAAAACACCAATTGCAGAAGCCCAACGCTTTCCTGCTCAAACCCATCATTTATTATCTATATTTTAATAATTACTAATAATATATATTATATGTTTAACAGATATATCTATCAAAGACATTTATGCGATACTTTATTAATTATTGTTGGTATAGTAATAGTATAGTTCTTCAACTTTGCGATAATAAATAACCCACTATAGTGAGCTAACCCCAGCAGTTAATTGTATTTATGTGTGTGGCACTAAAGTTATGTATAGGCTTACTTATTACACCATATATTACTCTACTTATGTGTAGATTTAATAAGTAAATATCGAGTTTTATGTCTAGAGAAATTTCAAAAGCAGGTAATCCTCCTTATATTGAGTGTGTAGTAAGAATGGAGGTAGTTTTCTATAGAGGTTTAAGTAACTGCTCTTTAATAATATGTAGGCTTATATTATTTTCTTATACAAAAACAAAAGGTAATGCAGTATCATAGCATGTAATCTAACATGCAATACTCAGGAGGACTCATGAATTAATGTTTTCTAATTTAAATAAGGAGACCTTCGTACACTTCTCAAATTCAATTCTAAATTTCTTCTATTTTCTTTAAATAAATTTGAAAAAAGATATATAACTATATTATTATATCAGTATAAAATATAATATTTGTGTGTAATTTCACTATTTAATATATGTGTAGTATGTAACATGTATAATACTTTGACAATACCGCAGCTTATTTAAATTTAATGCTTGATTCATAAAACTTAATAGATCTATTTTAGATGGTGTATAAAGTAATAATAGAAAATTGCCTCTCTGGAATTATCGGTGTGAAACCAACAGCAATGTATCTTGCGACTATGAGACCGACATCTACTCGGATTTATTACTACCCATAATGAGTCCATATTCTTTAACCCTAAAAAATAATTAAAAGTTATGAAATTTCGAAGAATGCTCAGTTTTTTAGAATCGATAATACCTCAGATACCCTTTCAATAGGCTAGATAAATATTATTGAATGCCACAGTAGTTTTTCTACCCCTATATCCTTTCACCATTTAACTTCTGATTTGACTGGTAAGATTCTCATCATTAAAGATGTTAAAATTATCTGCAATACGGTACCGCATGTATTAAACAATTTATGTTATTTTAGTATAATAACATGATCTATTTGGTACGGGTAGATAAAAGGAATAATTGCCTCCTTTTGAGAGGGTTTCGAAACACAATACGCATGTTTGCGACCGTAGGAACCGACATACTCGTAACGCTTTACGACTGCAGCCATTTATTTAATCTTACAGAACGAGGTGAAAAGTGAACTCACATGTTAGAAAATCTTACTCTGATATCGATTTGATGTTATGGGTATGGAATCTTTCTTAAACTTGATTTTTGTGAAAATATCTATAACTTTTTAAGGTGTATGATGAAAGGAGAGTCTGCTCTAGTTTAAGAAGACTGTGAGAGCTAGAAGGGGGAACCTTTGGGAATTGGAGCGAGATCAATGGTTTAGGTTTATCGACCCCCAGAGAGGTGTGTTAAAACAAAGGACTGAAAGTGATATAATAATATCTTCAATCCAAAATGATAGTAGATATTTTATAATTTGTGTTTGATATAAAGAACTAATAAGAAACGTAACTTTATCGACCCTAACATTACAAAAGCTGATAAATATTTCGATATGGAGGCCCAATAAGATGTTAATGATGCAATAATGAAAACCCAGAGCTTTATGCATAGTTTATAACAACTCTCAGTAGTCTGACATTATATATATAGCTAAATTAGTCATTCTCTACTCCCAGATTATCAAACAAGTAATATTTATTAATCTTTTGTGAAGTAAATTAGTGATGGAGGACACCATTTCCAACGGTATCAAGAGTCAGTATTATCTAGATTTTATGGGAAGGCACTCTAAAACTATAGCATGATCAATTGGTTGTTTTTGAAATTTGGTTTTTATAAAATACTGTGCTCATAATATTACAATTGAAAGTGAATTATCGAATCATTACCTAATGTTTTGTAAATATAGGTATCTTCCCCGCTCTGTGAATATGTGATTTCATGGCGTTATCGCACAGTAAGTGATGGGAATGAGGTCTATTCATGAGCGCGAGGCCACTCCTATGGTCGGTTCAAAACTTAGTAAAATAGCGGTTCACGCTTTTATATAGTACTATTATTGGTATAGTGAAGTGAAGGGTATTACGAGAGGAGGAGCTTAAACACGTGCCTCACCAAAATTATTTTAGTCACGATAAAAGTAAGGTCTTCAGTGTCTACTTTACAGAGAGTCTGAGAGTAATGAGATAGTTGAAATATTTTTCTTCTCATATCATTAATTTGCACGCAATTTTAGTTCTTCTCATTAGTATTTTGAGACGGTTTGATATCGTGGAACCGTAATTACATTAACTCATCTGATAAAACGGTGTTTTATGTTAAATAATTAGTAGATATGGCTTAATTTTAGCTATCTCGATATATAATTTTTGGTGTATGTTAGTTTTTTTTGTATTTGATTTATTATTATTTTTGTGCTAATACTGTATAATAAACATAACCTTTTGTTTCTTGATGTTCTATTTTGAATTTGTCGAAGATGGAAGTGTTATATAGTTTATAGGGTATTAACTAAAATTTAGGATAACATTGGTTAATGTACGGACATTTTGATGACTCCTCTGTGATTTCCTGTTGTATTTTATTTCCCAGTGTAGAAAGAAGAGCTCCTTAATTTAAATATACTTGTTGACTTTTATTATTTTTGTTTTGGAATTTTGCGACTTGTCGTTATTTATATTTTAGATAAAATAATAAATGAAGGTGAAAAGGGTGATCTTTGACGGTGTTGGAAAATTACTATTTATGATTAATGTTTGTGCTAACTATGTACAGGTGAGAGTGAACTTTGTACTTGGGGATAGTTCGTATTTGTTTAGTATTGAGTGACCATCACCTATTGCTCGTCCTGTTTAATCGTTTAGGGAGTACGTTGCTATTAATTTAGTGTCAATGTGATGTGATCTTCAGTATTTCGTCCATTAAAGTCAGGTGGAGCTTTACGGTTAGAAAGAAACCGTGGTTTAGTGGGTACCCTATCTTTTTTGTGGGCTCTTGATTGATATTTTAGTGCGATATATTAATTAGTAAGGTAAAGTAATGATTATTCAATCTTTATACCTGTGTATAATTACACATATAATTACTATACTCTACTCGTAACCTTCACACTTTATCTCGTTGATCGTTGTGGTGAAGCTTTATACGGCATTAGTTGAATTCACTCATCTCCTTACTTGAGTACTGGTTCTGATGTAGATAATTAGGCAAAATTGTCTAATGTCAAGTTACAACTTTTTTTCGTTGTTTTTACTGTGATACAACTGTAGGCATTATTGAAAAATACGATCGGATTAATCTTACCTGACCGTCATATGTATCCAATCATCTTACGGATGAGGAAGAGTTGATTGTAAAAGAGGATTCTAATGTATCTTTGATCTTTATATTTATAGATCCTTAATTGATTTGGGGTCACATTTTACTATGATACAATAATGGTTGACGCGCTATTTTGATAAAAAGGACTTATGAAGTGTGATTGGGTAACGTTAGTGATACAGTATATTATATATTTAGAATGGAACATGTACTCCAGCTCTAATACTTACAGCACTGACTTCATATTAATAATGTACATAACGCGTATGCAAGATCTGATTTGAATTACTCAATATAGGCATTACACTAGTTACATCACTCAAACACTCTCATCAGACTTTCAAAACACTAGTAGACATTATGTATACGTATGATTGTGAATTATAAGACTCCATGTTTTGATAGTTTAACCATATCTAATACTTTTTACACTTTAGATTATACATAATCTTGTACAATTTCCACTTTTTATGCAAGTAGACTGCCTATCTCATGTGTTCTCCTCATTATATTTAATAAAGGGCTCCGCGGGTACGGGTTATCCAGAGCCTCACTTCACCACTCCACGCAGTAGGGACCGCTGCTTCTGGTAAGTCATAAATAGGGTGGAAGTATATCTGCGTGCCTCCACGTTTATGAATAACTGTCTTAAACCTACTTTCTTGCTATGTAGGTTATAGTGCACTGAGCTGGAAGATGGAGCAGGAGTCGTAGGCAGAGCCGGAACCGGAGCCGGATCTTGGGGAAATTAATTTCTTTCAAAAAATATTCTTTTTAGGCCCCGAAAAATGTATTAGCCAGAAGACGTGTGAACCAATTTCAAATTAGACAGAAACACTTAGTCAGATCCGCGAGCCGATCGCGAGCCGAAACCCGGAGCCGAACCGACCGGACGTCCTGGGTGTGAATTTTTTTAAGAAATATTTTTTTAGGTGAAAAATTTATTGAGAAGAAGAGATGTGTCTGAACAATTATTCAAAAATAGCTGAAACCAGGAACTTTGATGGATCCGCGATCCGGATCCGCGAGCCGGATCTTGCCTTATAAATATTTTTCAAGAAATATTTTTTAGTTGAAAAAAATGTATGCCAGGAAGACTTGCTACTAATTTCAAAAATGAGCTTCCAAAAAACCTTAGTCGGATCCGATCCGGAGTCGAATCTGCGAGCCGGAGTTAGAGCCGGATCCTATTTATAAATTTTTTCAAGAAATATTTTTTGATGAAAAATTTATTGCCCGAGCAAGACGTGCCTGAACAATGTTCAAATATGTGCAGAGAAAACCTTATGCGATCGGATTCCGCGAGTCGAAACGGAGAAGGATTCTGGGTAAATTTTGTTCCTATAAATATTTTTTTGGTGAAAAGTTTATTGCCAAAGACGTGCTTAAACAATTATTCAAATAGCTGCAGAAACCTTAGTCGGCATCCAGCCCGGCATCTGAGCCGCACCGAGTATGAAACGGAACCGTCATTCTTTAGCATAAATTTTTCAAAAAATATTTTTTACGTGAAAAATTTATTGCGCCAAAAAGTACTGCACAATTCTCAAACAGTGCCAGAAAACTATAGTCGCAGTTGGAGCCGGAGGCGGAGAAAAGTAATTATTATTTTCTTTGGTTGTAAAAAAATATACAAAGGCCTTGAATTAGATTCCAATGAAAAAGAATATATATATATAAATTATATAGTATATATATATAATAATACTATATATATATATAATAAAATTAATTATTAGTATAATATAATATATATATATATAATATTAATTTATAATTATATATATTTATATAAATTATATTTTATATATATTTATATAGGTATATAATTATATATAATATATACTATATGTAATATATAGTATATATATATAATTATATATATATATATATATAATATATATAATATATATATATATTATATATATATATATATATATATATATATATATGATTGGTTATGAAAGAATCAGATCACGAGTACTTCTTTTAGCGCTGCTAGGCATAGCGCACATACGTCAGTTTTGTTTCAGATATGTTATCTTATCTCAGTATACATGACAATAGATTATTGAACGTCAAGTGATGTCACTCGTACCTAGTCAATATGCATGAGTCAAAAGAATATTTTGTCTGTGAGTCTGCACTTCGAACAGAGCATTTCTTAAGCTTGCTGCACGCTTAATTCTACTCAAAGATGTATCATACTTTGTCACAGTCGCTGCTCTAATCAACACGGTTGAACCCATGCTTAAACGATAACAGTGATACTAATAAAAGTAATGATTATCCTAAATATGCGTGTGCTTAAGACCACACAGAAAGTTCTCTGTGCCAACGTTATTTAAGCATCCGAGACGAGCACTAGAGCTGTTGCAAAAATATCTCGCTTCCTCTGTGTGCACATTCCACACACATACAAATTAATCAATGCATGACATATTCACTTCGTATGGTGTAATGCAAGTTGCATCTTTGGCCTACACCAAACTTGGCATAGTGGAGTCACAATGAATGATTACTCGTTCGTGAGTTTATATGTTAAGTAGTATAGAAAGTTGTTGAATGTATTAGGAAGGACATCGACACGACACACCTAGTGCAAATCTTACTCAAACTAGTATAGATAGCAACAAAGGTAAATAACCTTATCCAGCTCTACTCGTCTCGACTTTTATGCTCTTCCACATGACAGTATCTATTCCACCTGTCTAGCAACCTAGCTCTACAACTATTTTCTCTTGTGCTGCTCACCACTTCGCAACACTAGCCTTACCTCACCACACTTATCACACCAATCTGAGATGTACTCACCATACATTCATCAAATATTTATACCACCAGTAATAACTATTATCTCATCTTATCAATCGTCTAACCTACATCATACTTATTCACCATACTATTATTAATATCATTATACCCTATTACTATATCATAAAATAACATTTACCATAATACTATTATATATGCCTATGTTATCAAATCACTAGATGCCTCCTTCTCATCCCTTATTCATATCCCTTCCTACAGTCATCAAAACATTTCTAACACATAATCTTCCCCGTTTATCTATATTAATAGTATTTATTTTCAAATGTATTTTATAAAAAAAATAATACTATATCATCTTAATATAATCATTAATAAGTTCATTATCTAATAATATTCTATTTTTTTATCATAAGTATATTTTGATTGGAGTGTTATGTTAGTATATACGTAGTAGTATATCTATATAAAGATAAATATTTAATATATGATACAAATTATATTTATGATAATATAAATAAAATGTTTGAGTAATATACTATATTATTATTATATATATACGGTATATATGTCGTTAATATATATTATATGATATATTATATTTATATTATATATATTATTTATAATTATTATTATATATTATTATTGTTTATATTAGTATATATAATATTTATATATATATATATATATTTATATTATATTATATTATATAAAATAATTTTCATAAATTGAATAAACTTTAATGCTCACTCCTGCTGTATAAATTCATTTTCTAGTTTACACTTTTAGCGCATTTATTCCACTAAGAGATGTGGTGTGAGTACAAAAAGAATATTTTAATCATATGCTGACTTCGAGTGTCTAGAGTGACCTCATAAATTATCAGTAAAGTGCAAGACACTAAGGATGAGATCCATCATCCAACAGCAATTCACGTAAATAAATATTTTCAAGACGCTTCATATAATGTCGATAAAAGTTTTTTCTAACTTTGTTGCGGTGTAATAACAGCTAATACTGCTAAAATATTCATGAGAGTAGCATAATAATCTGTAATAAAGAAATAATACTTCCTCTTGTCACACTTAGCCAAATTACAACGATTCGAGCATTTTTGATTAATTCATTTTCTAAGCAAAGCCATTTTACGGCCAGAATACAACACTCTTCACTTTAGTGTATCCTTCGTGTAGCGTTCTGAAGTGAATCTCTTATATATAAAGGAGAGTGCTTTCAATATTGTTACTCTTATGAAGTGTCACATTGGACACTTTGTCTCTCGGTAGAATTATAGACTGAAGTGAAAATATGATAGTAGGTTAGACATGCGACGAGAGATCGTCATCAGTCTAACAAGAAATCAAATCATCACATAAACTGGAAATAAAATCTATATGCGTTAAAATATGAAATATCTTGTATATGTGATTGTACCGCATCACTACAACGATAAGTATTTCTGGAAACTCGTAGTTCTTGGCAATCTACTATCCAACCTATCCCTAATGCTAAACCATTAATCCGCAACTATACATCTACTTGAGGATGTGTAATTCAACCCATTTAAAACTATCGTTTATAATACCATATATCCTTCTCCCTCGACAGTATCTCTGCATCTGTAGACATTCCTATCTTTTCAAAGAAAGATTGAATAATGCCTCTACATTTAGTTTATAGACATATCTGAACCCAACTATCCAACTATCATTGAGACACTCTTATAGTTCTTGATTAATGTGATAATTAGTCTATCCAAGCTATAATTTAACGCTTCTCATGAAACGTATTTTACATTTATCTATAATAATTCTTATATACCTGAATTATAGACCATTTTTAACAACTGCATTGCTATCTTGGTTCTCGAGTAATTTTCACCACCCATTTCTTGTATATTCTCTCCAATGACGCCCAAGTATGTCTTCAAAGTACTCCCCTTATAAAAGGAAAAAAAACCGCTCATGCGTTCACACCATCTGCGTCCACTCATATTTATCCTCTTGTTATTTTGTACTAGAAAACTCTTTATTTATCTTCCAGAATGTATGTGCTCTTCGAACTCATCGAAAAAGCATATTTTCAGAGATGATCCTAAAGACGTTTCAATTGCTGTATTTATAAGAGTCTGAGAGACATAGCATTTAAACATGTGTGCGTATTCACATATGTTCTGTATAGAGCTTTAGTGATACTTATTACCGGAATACAGATTTGCCACTCCTCGGAATTTCTGCCTCTCATGGAAGAAGGCTCCCAGCATATCCCCTTTTGCTCTTAAATTTCGATTTATAAACCAAGAATAGGCCGAGTCTCTCCAAAACTGACATTTGCCTAATGTTTCCCGAGGTATTATTTCATAAACCGGAACAAATGAATAGAAAAATCTCTCTCTTAATAAGTAAGAAGATATCACCTTCCATCACACAATCCGAGTTACCCGGTTGTACACATAAAGTGAATAAGACTTTCGTTTGGGAAAATCCATTGTTTCATCAGCTAATACTGAAAAAAAGTTTTTATATTTTAAACTTCTGTCTTCACTATTTTTCCTTTGTATAAAGCTGAACTAAGATGACTGTCATGATTTCATATCGTGTAATCATCTGTTCGAATATCATTTTGTAATTTTTGACGATAGGAAGTAAAAGTGTTCTTTCAATCGTGTCCACCCTCCATTTGCTCGAAAACCTAAGAAGGCTTCTAAAATTTCCGTCATTTCAGCTGGAGTTGATAATTCAATACGTCCAGATCACTTAGCCAATTGATGCAAGGACGTCATTAAACGTATAAGTTTCAATATTAGTACAAGTTTTCTTAATTTTCTACGAGGTGTGTTCTACTTATTTTGAGTTTGTCCATAGTTGTATCAATAGTCATCGAGCTTTCTATTTTATTCTTTTATTCAGAGCTTTCAAAATTATTATACCTTCTAATCCATAATATATAATCTATTAATATATATATAACAATAATTATATCTCTCATCTTTTCTTAATCATCATTCACTCTTTAAAAAAATTATAAAAAATAATCTATACATCTCAAAGTAGTTTCTATCTACATCATAGGTCATTCTCTCTCATCAATCTCTAATACAATCAAAAAAATCTCTCATTCCTCTTCTACTCAACCCAAAGATATATTCCTGATTATCATCCTTCTAATTCTCATCTCACTTCATTAGTTTCATATTAGCACCTCACCTATCACGTCGACATATCCATTGTCAGGTGCGTAGGCTGCCGCTCCCCTCCTCGCACCCCTCCCTTTGCTCCGCCCCCTCCTTCTACCTATTAAGTAAAAAATTATTAATTTAATAATAAAATTTTATTTTAATATTTAAAAATTTTATATTTTTATATTGATTATTTATTTATTATTTTATATATTTTAATTTAATTGTGATTAGGGTAGATCTGTATGTTTTAATTGTAAATTTAATTTATTGTAAGTAAATTTTTTATTTAATATAAATAAATAAAATTTTATATTATTATTAATAATTTTAATAAGCATATAAATACTTTAATTGGTTTTAATTATAATATTATATGATATTAAATATATTTAATATAATATATATATATATATATATTAATATATATATATATATAAATATAATTCTGTTATAAAAAATAAGGAGGCAAAGGAGAGAAAGGGGAGAGAGAGGAGTATAATAGATGAGAGCTAGCTATCGTGACCGAGATAATGAGCGTAGACAGATTGATAAGAAGTGATAGAGATGAGAAGACTTCTGCTGGGAACTACACGCATTTTGAATGGGAGTAGCTCCTGAAGGATACAGACAAAGCCAAGCCAAGATCAAGCCCACGCCGAGCATTGGCACAAGATGATTGTGAGCGAGTACAAGTTTGCAAATAATGAAGCGCGATGAAAGAATTGTCTACTGGTTGTGGCCACGACTACAGTACACCTATCGAACTGTACAAAGACTCTATGCTCCGATGGATAGAAAAACAAATAGTTATCTAGGATTGCGCCTTCTGTATATGCTAACATTATTTATCAACATTTAAATTACTTTCTAGCCTACTTCGCTAGATATGGAAATATAAGCAAGAGGGTATCATTCGCTGGAGACAGTTTAATACTTATAGTATATTCCTGCTCTATATCATGTCCCTTTGAATATGCGTAATTTTGTACTTATTAATAATCCATGAATAGTTGCTAATAACCTACACTCCTCTCGAAAGATCTAACACTTACATACTGCTAAGTAATAAGCTAACCACGATGTTAATAAACAGGAAGCATTATCCAACACAAATGAGATCAGCGAGCTTACGGTCCGACATAGGTAACATCATATCTTGTTGCCAGTATAATTTCTCAAGTAATGAAGACGAAGAACACATTTCACAATCGCGCCCAGACTCGAAACTCGAAGTATATTACAGCGTCACCAGAATAGACAATAAGCTACAGGAAGTTCTCAACCTACACCACTCACACTGACTCCGACTTCCATTAGGAAAAAAAGTAAGGCTATCGCTATACAGTTATTGCGAAGTTCTTGCCTTCACCGATAATACACTGCTATCCCCTCCTGCCGTTCTGAAACTCAAAATATTCTTTATATTAAATCATTTTCTAAAATGGTATTATGGATTACCCCTGCTGCACACGCCATATTTGAATGTAGTCCTGAAGTTTATAGAGCAACCAAACCAATTAAACCACGTTACATGTGCACATGATTCTTGTTGCGAATAAATTTTCAAAATAATAAGACGAATGAAAATTATCACTCGCGCCCAGACTCGAACCATCGAACAGAGCGTCGATTAAACAAATACAAGGAGTCATACTTACCAACTATTGCACGTATTTCTATTCAGCTTCTTACTCCGCAGAAAATAAGTAGAAGACGAGCATCTCGGAAGTTTCAAATTTCTTGCGTTCATTTAATCACTCGTTTGATACTCGCAATTTATTCGCAAATCCATAGAGAAAAGTGTTGAGAACTCCTGTGGCATAAACTGGTAATGCATCTGTTAGTTTGCTGCCCGTGCTTACAGAGCTAACCAATTCAAAGGTCAGACCACGTACAATAATGTGAAGCACCACATGCTTGTTGTCGAGACAAAATTGACATTAAATAAGACGAAATTAAAAAAAATTCACTCGCGCCAGAACTCGAACATATTACATACAGCGTCGACTATATTATATTACAAATGTACATAGAGTTTAGAACTCACTAAATTCAAAGTAATCGACACCCCATGAAAAAAAAATATGTATACTTTACAATTTATTAAGATTATTCCATTGCTTCATATTTCACTAACTATTGAATATAATCAAGATACATTATTAATATCACAAGAAGAAGTATTGATGTGAAAAACCCTGTGGACTACATCGCATCTTCCAGCGGTTGCTTCATGGTAACAGTACCCAACGATCAAGTGGAGTGGTATTCTATATAGGATCGAAGCCAAAATAAAATGAAAAAGGTCTTCGCAGCAACATGCGTTCTTACGTACAAATATCGCATCAAATTCGATAAAATATAAAGGTCTTCTTTTCTATGAGTCGCATCAGGTACATAGCGGGAAGAACCTTTCAATAGTGCGACACAAAGCGTCGCCAGTATATGACAATACAATACAGCTAGAGCTCTCACCACTACGTACCCGCAACCGAACATCCTAGAAAGTAAAAATATCGGTCTATTCTGAAGTTGATTATCAAATCATTCTCTGCTTTCATATATTACATGCTCTTAGAACTCACACAATACTATAAATCAGAAGATAGATTGATTCGTCTGCTGCGGCTTACACGCATTCTTACTAGTCTCCTTTAGTGTAGCTAGAGCAAACGCAGAACAAGAATACATTATCTATGTTCTACTATGTACGTTCCACACCAAAATGTCGCCTATTTAAGAATCTTGATTCAAATTTTCAAATATTTGCAAATTTTTATATTTCCAACTAAAGACTAACTCCAATTAAGATAATAGATGGTTAAAATAAACATTACAGTACCCGCGCCATGGATACTTGACTAAACCTTATGTTTACAAAAAATTTTCTTAACTTATTAGCCATCCTGAACGATTCTAGCTTTCAGTTAATATTTTATTCAAAAAGAAGAAATATGTAACAGTCATAACCGATTGGCTGCGTACTCACCACCCACTACTAGTTTCTACCTAAGAAACTCGAGTTGACTCATAAACGTCCGTCTATTGTAAAACAGCACGTTTATTGTAATTAAAGATTACTTTTGCAATAATGTAATTTAATGATTAATCAAATAATATACTCCCTGCTTCGTTGTCGTATTTATTTTCTATAACTGGTTCTTTTTATGACATTAACGTAAACGTACAAAATATTAATTAAAATCACATAGAAGTAAATTGGAAACCCACCATATGGGACATTGGCATAAATTATAGTCTGTCTATTTTATCCCCGGCACAAAAAAATACTTTTGCATTCTCAATGAGTAGTTATCTAGAGTATAAAATAGCAGTCTACGACGCAAATGATTTATCCATAAGTAGGTAATAGGTATATAGAAAAATTAATAAAATTAATTTTACCTATAGCCATGGATGAATTAGAATTAATAACTTATAATTAGCGCACAACTAAATTGACCAGTTGCGTATAGTAAAATTATTGCACTAAATAAAATTAAGTATACGAGTAACAAATATATAATAATAATGATTATTCTAATTTATTTGCTTCTTCAGGGGTATGCTGGTGACGCTATACTGAAATCACTTTAAATCAAAAGTACCACAGTTTTCAAAGCAGTTATGTCGAAGCAGTCGCCAACGTTAGACATATACTATTCGAGGAGGGCATTAACAATCTTACGTTTCACTCCGAGCAATGCGTCTGTACTTTTTTGGGCACGAGGCGGACTTCGCTTCCCCAAAAAAAGGAAAAACATTTCTGGAAAGGAAACAGTTTTCAGTCACGCTGCTTCGACCACCTATAACTGCTTTAGGATTAACTTGTAACTTATTTAAATATCAATATAAGGTTTAGCTTGAAAGAAACCCTCCCGAACATTTCTCGATATAAGATTATATTGAGTATCTATATTGGATATTTGATATATATATATATATATATGATAAGGTAGGTACTATGTGTGTGTATGGATATATATATATAGGATATATATATATGATATATATGATAACTATATATATTAATATATATATATATATTATATATATATATATTTATGAGAATAAAGTATTTTTTTTGCCGTCTTAAAAATGAAAAAGTTTCCAAATGTTTATTTGTGTTTTTCAAGCATTTCATTTTTTCTTATCATGCAGATATAAAAAAATCATTAAAAAACGAACAGATTTATTTTCTTCAAATCGGGTACCAGGCTACATATAAACTTGTAACAAAACTTGACGTTTAATCAAATGTTTGGTAGAACGTAGAGGTGTGTCAGCCATGGTTGCTATTTCTCTGTGCAGAAAAATTTTTAAAGTCTTTTCAAGATTTGTAAAAAAAAATTTTAAAAACAAATTTTCAAATAAGGTGTCTAACTAAAATTTTTTACCCCACTAAATTGGAGTATTTTAGTGCAAAAAAAAATTGAAATATCTTGAAAATATAAAAATTTATGGCAGTTTTTGTGGAAAATTCAAAAAAAAAATTTTCCTCTCTCACCCTAAAACTGTCAAAAACGAACAGTTTTTTGTTTGTTTTTCATAAATTAAAGATATCATAGGTGTTCATCAAAAAAAACATTTACTTTATCGGTTTGGAATAGTTGAGATTTTGCTATGAAGTCTCCCCTTAATATTAAAAAGCTAAACACTATATGTCAAACACAAATTCCTTATATTTCACCATCAATCACTACTAATCACTATATTTTATTATTATTATTAATTTTATTATTATTATATTATTATTATTATTATTATTATTATTATTATTATATTATTATTATTATTATTAATTATTATATTATTATATATAGTTATTATATTATTATTATTATTATAATATTAATATGCTCTACAATCTACACTATATTTCTCTACTATACGCCACTATTCACTAAATTAAAAATTATTATTATTATCTATATAACAACTGTCACTATTATTATATCAACACCATTCACGAAAAATTAATGAGAAGCGGGGTTTTCAGACCCTTGCTTCCAGTGGAAGAGAATTTGGTAAATTTTCTTTAAGATATTCGACGATATGCCTTGAGAAAGCAGCTACCTTCTCACAATGTATTATTTTAAATTTCTTCTTTATAATTTTATTTTTGAATAAATAATTAATTTCCAAAATAGCCAAAAGCAAAAATGTTAAAATTTTGCAGCTCCTCGAACCCCAGATTAAAATGAAATAATTTTAAATGTTTAAAATTTTACATTACAGAGGAATAAAAAACTTTTTTTTTCCATACAAGTTGACAGTATGACTTTGAACCAAAATCTCTCTCTCTCTCCTCTCTCTCTCTCTCTCTCTCTCTCTCTCTCTCCTCTCTCTCTCTGCTCTCCTCTCTCTCTCTCTCTCTCTCTCTCTCTCTCTCTCTCTCTCTCTCTCTCTCTCTCTTCTTAAAATTCCTAGAGTTCTTATTTCGAAGTTTCCTTCTCATATAAAAAAAAATATTAAAATATGTTTTTTTTTATATAATATATGTAGAATATAAATAATATATTATATATATTATATATATATATATATATATATATATATATATATATATATATATATATATATATAGTATGAATAAAGTAATAGTTGCCGAAATGTGAGTATTGGGATTATGAAAAATTTACTTAAGCCTTAAATTATAAAGCGTTAAAAATTTATTTTCCTAATTAGAAAAAAAATATTTCTTAACAAATTAAAAAATAAAATTGTATAAAGATTAGGAAGCATTAGCTTTCGACCTAAATCACGGTCCTCATTCAGATGCGATGTTAACTAGACTAAATAAATAAAAATAAAATAATACAAAATATAAATATCGAAAAAGTTTGGGTTTAAATTTTTTGAAAAATGTGTGAGAAGTTGTAAAAATGAGCCTTGAAAATGGATTAAACTGAAATGTTGTTTTTATACATTAAAATATTGATACTTGAACAATAAATGTTTTTAATGATAAATTATCAATGCAATAATGAGTGTCATAATATTCAATTAATGTTGTGATTGTGAGTGGATCTATGAAGGTAGGCGCAGAGTTGCGGATTGTCTTGTTGAAGATCATATTTGTTTTGATAGTTCCGGCGGGAGAAATCAGGGGATTTTATAAACGCATTGAGAGGTGATAGTGTTAAGTGTGTTTGTAACTTAAATTTTGTTTTGAAAGGAAGTATTTTAGAAGAAGAAATATGCATGGATTTGGGTAGTATTTTATTAATAAAATTGTGAGTTGAAGGAGGTAAAGGGAGATAAGAAGTTTTAATTATGTTCTGTTTAATAGGTTTAGTATAGAAAGTGTTCTTAGCTCTGCGTAGAGCAGTGTTGATAATATGATAAGGATAGGAAAGTTTTAGGAAAATGGAAGAAATTAAATTGATTTCAGGTTGTAAGTAAATAAGAGAGCAAATTCTAAGAGCTCTTAGGAAAAAGAAGATAAGGTACCAATTTTGGTGATAAGGGAATGAGAGGAGAACCAATGTATGTAACTAGGGTTAGCAGTTCGTTTTCTATAAACAGAAAATTGTATGTTGTTATTTTGTGGATACCAATTCATAGGAGTATCAAGAAAAGGAGGGGTGTTATTGATAGAATGTTCAATAGTAAATTTTATGTTAGGATATATTTTGTTGATGCAAGTAAGAACGTCGTTAGGATTGATGTTAAGAGGGACAGCAGCAAAGATATAATCAACATATCTATACCAAATAGAATTAGAGAGAAGAGGATGGGGGAGAATATGATATAATTCTATAAGTTCCATGAAAATGTTGGCCAGAATGGGAGAGAGGGGAGAACCCATGCTTAAACCGTGATTTTGTTTGAAGAAAGTGTTATTAAATTGGAAATAATTATGATCAAGAGTAAGAAAATTGAGTTGTTTGAGAAGAGGGAAAGATACAGGAGGGTAACAGTAATTTCAGTGATGAAACGTTGAAGGAGAGAGATAGTAAAAGGAAAAGGTACAGAAGTAAAAAGGGAGACAATATCAAAGCTAAGAAGTTTATGAGTGTTGGTGTTAATGTTTTTTGTTTTAAGAATGAAATCCTCAGAGTTGGTAATGTGGGAGGAAGAAATATGTTCTATGAGAGGTTTAAGGGCAATAGCAATCCATTTAGATAGTTTATAGGTGGTGGAGTCAATGTTGAAGATAATGGGGCTGAGAGGGGTGTTATGTTTATGGGTTTTGGGGACGCCATAAAATTGGGAAGTTTTGGAAGAATAGATTTAAGTTCGTTGTTAAATAAAGGAAAATCAGAAAGAATATGTTTCTTTCTTTGATTTTCACAAAATATCTCGACCTCACGGATCAGAGTCTAAAATTTATGTCGGTTCGTATATATATATATTATATATATATATATATATATATATATATATATATATATATATATATATATATATATATTATATATATATATTCCTTTGGAGCATCCATTAATGCTCATCATGAAGATAAGCGATGTTAAAAAATACTTTATTCCCATATGGTTTCCTCGATATTTGTAAGTTAAATATCGATTTGAGGCTGAAAGAATCTTAAGTTTATCATATATATATAAATATTATATATATATAGGTATATTTATATTATTATATAATATATATTATATATATATATATAATATATATATTATATTATATATATTCTATGTGTGGGTGAGAAAAAATTGCCACATCGTATGTCTGCGTGTCGTAGAAGGGACTAGGACGATGGTGGTTGGTTGGCTGGCCAGGTACATTATTTTGCAGGATGCAATGATGTTCTGAGAAGGTCGTGATCGCCGTAAGCGGCTTCTATCTTTCGGCAAAATTGAATCAAAGGTACATGGAATGTAGAGGAATAATTGGTGGTGAGAAGAGGAGAGAGGTGATAGGATGTATTTGAAGGGAAATTTTGATTTGCTCTCTGTGATGAAACAAAGATTGAAAGGAAACAGTGAAATTGAGTGGTGTGGTGTGAATACTGTTTTGTGCTGGTGTGGGAAAGGGATGGAAGAGGTGAGAGAAGGAGGTATTGCAATTACTGATGAGTGACTTGTGTGCATACAGTTATGGTAGATTTTGTTGTGTGTGGTACTATAATTTTAATGGTTAATTTAAGATTGAAAAGTCAAGGTATGTGTGGGTTGTGACATATGGTCCATGAGAGTGCGATTTTTTGTGATAATCTGAATGATGTTTTAGATGGGGTGAGTAGGAGTTCAGATTGGATTGTGTTGGGTGAAGTAAATGGTGGATGGATAGGTGATGAAAAAAGGGATGGTATAACAGGTGATTGGGTGTAGGGAGAAAATGAGAGTGGTAGGAAGGTAATTGATTTTTGTGAGGAGAGGTTGTGTGTGTGTGAGTAAAATATTTTTAAACACAAGAGTATTCATGTATAGAAGTTGGTGTAGGCAGAGATGGTATCGAGGTGAAAAGTATGATGATTTTGTGTTTGGTAGAAGAGGATGTTGACGTATGTGTTGGATGTTAATCAGTGAGGGGGTTAGGAATTGGATTATGGATCATTATGTTTTTTTTATGTAAAATTATGTTAGTAGCGTTGGATGGAGAGGAAGGTGAAAAGGAAGGAAGTGAGTAGAATTAAGCGTGAGAAGTTAGTGACGCAAGGCATAGGAAATATTTATGCTGCTCGCAAGTAAATTCACTTTGAAATGTGACAAGTTGAAATGAGAATCTGAAAGCAAATGAAGGAAGCAGTTGTTGGAAGTGCAAAGGAAGTATGTGATGTTGTTTAAAGTAGGGAGATGTTACAGTGAGTGGTAGAAGATTTGATACAAAGGTTTAAGTAAAAAAAAAAGAAGCGTGGTTGAATGTACTAAGAGATAATGAGTTTCAAAAGAAGATGTTTGGAATTATTTAAGGAGGAAAAAAGGAATATAAAGGTGCACGTAGGGGGAAAAAGAGTAAATAAACGCTTGGGGAAGGAAGGATAAATGGGAAGTAAAGACATGGAAGCTCCCTCTGGAAAGAAGCGCGAGAGGTTAAAAAGAGAAAAAGGGGTATCTGCTCAGAATAATGAATAGGGATGGTGCTTTCGTAACGGTAAATGAATGTGAGGGGGTGTGGGAGGAACACTTCGAAAATCTGGATCAGCGTATGAAGAAAAATATTAATGTGGTGTGGGTTGATGGTGTAGAGATGTTATCTAAATTTTACATTTAAAACAAATTTTGAGAAAATGAGGGGAGAATAA
>JABUQX010081381.1:0-5000 GCA_015478945.1 Trachelipus rathkii
AAAAAGAGAGAGATCCCGGGAAATTCTTTTTATTCAAAAAAAAATAAATAGGTCCAATTGGCCTAAGGGTGCAAATAGGACGACCGGGGCGGGAATTTTGCCGGGGCCTGGGCCGGGGCCGGGGCAGGGGCAGGGGCCGGGGCCGGGGCCAGGGTTAGCTAAAATTAGAAATAGTAGTAGCAAGTGGATATTGGACCCCCAAAAACACCTGTGACCGGACGAAAAAACCCACTGTACCTTTTTTGCCCTTGACCATTCTTACCCTGCCCTTGAACCTTTTTTTTGAGCCCAAATTTTTTACCTGACCTTGTCACATTTTTTGGCCCTTGACCTTTTTTGATGCCCCTTCTAAGAAGGGGCCTTGCTAAGATGGATGCGGAGCAATCGTCGTACGTATTGCCCCCCTAATTTTTGACCGCCGCTTTGGGGCTTAGCCCCGTTTTTTTTTTATGTTTTGGCCTTGATATTTCGGTTTGGGCCTTGATATTTCGGCCTTGATAGCGTATCAAGGGCTGAAATTGGCCATTCTTAAAAATTGACCATTCTTAAAGGTGAGTGAGGGATTAGTAGGGATTATCTTGAGCTCATCCAAGTACCTGCTGCCTTGCCTTTGGTAGGTATCTGTGCTAACATGAGGTCAAGTAGGTATCTGACCTGTTTGGATCTGTCCTAACTTATTTCCATCCGCGGTCACACACACACACACACACACACACACACACACACACACACACACACACACGTGGCTACGTATATATCACAGATTTACTTACACACACAGATTTACTTACACACACAGATTTACTTACACTCACACACAGATTTACTTACACACACAGATTTACTTACACTCACACACACAGATTTACTTACACACACAGATTTACTTACACACAGATTTACTTACACTCACACACAGATTTACTTACACACACACACAGATTTACTTACACACACAGATTTACTTACACACATTCACTATGACACTTATACACACATTCACTATGACACTTACTTTTACCCATAGACAGCTTACACTTACATTTTACACTTATACAACGTACAAACACTACCAACCCTTTGTCTTCCATTGGTCAATTTGGCCACCCTAAATTTTTGCCATCCCTAATTTTTCGGCAGCCTTTTTTTCGACCAACCCTCTGGTCTTCCAGGGGGCAAATTTTGAGAACCCAAAATTTTTCGGTCAACCCTTTTGTATTCCCAGGTACAAATTTTGACATAAGATATCTTTTCGGCATTGTAGCTTTTTTGTTATGACTCAGATTTAATTGTGTTCAACTTTTGATGGTTCCCAATCACCGTAAGGAGTAACTAGTGATGTTCTATAGTGTTCTATGAGTATTAGATGAGTGCCAGGTGAGTGCCAAGTGAGTTGCCAATGAGTGCCAATGAGTGCCAATGAGTGCCAAGTGAGTGCCACATAGTGCCCAAGTGAGTGCCACATAGTGCCAAACTAAGTGCCACATAGTGCCAACTGAAGTGCCACTTTTTTTTCAAGCCTTTTCTAGCCTCCCCTGAGCCTATAATAGCCCTAATATGGGTGTCTACCCCTAGATTATAAGGTATGAGGAATCGATTGGTAATAATATTAAAAAGCTGCTAGCGATGCTTCCTACTAATGAGTTAAAGTCCCCTTTTTGACTAATCACTTATAGCCTATATATATATATATATATATATATATATACATATAATATATATTATATATTATATAATAAATATATAGATATATATATTATTATATAATATATATATAATATATATATATATATAATATATATATATAATATATATATATATAATATATATATATATATATATATATTTATTACTTGCAACCACACCTACACACATACACTATGGCACTTATACACACATTCACTATGACACTTATACACACTATGACACTTATAAGCACTTACACTCTCCATAGACACTTACACTAACCCATATACACTTACACTCACGCTCACGCTCAGCCATAGACACTTTCACTACATACAATACAACACTATGACACTTATTAAGCGCTTACACTAGCCATAGAACACTTACACTAGCCCTAATACTACTACGCTCTCACACACCAGAACACTTACACCTTACACACTCGATATTTTGATGCCCTCAACTTTTAGATGCCATCAGCATTGATACTCAATTAATTGATGCCTCAACTTTGAGATTGATGACTCATCTTGATGCAATTTTTCTAACTTTTTCTAGCCTTTTCTACCCAACATCATAGAACAGAGTTAATATTAATGTCTACCCCTATGTTATAAGCTGATCACCAGGAATGCAGCATGATCCCACCGCGCGAAGGCCCACGACCCAGCACCCGCAGGTGCGCCCGCCGCGTCCCGCCCGCCGCGTGCGCACGCAGGGGGCAATATTTCCGCGTAACCGCCGCCGCGTGTGCCCCGCCGGCGCAATATTTCCGCGTACCCGCGCCGCTTGCGCCCGCAGGCGCAAATATTCATGGCAGCGCGAACGAAAAATTGATATCAATGTAAACTGTTCAAAGAATTTTCTTTTTCAAAAATATACTATAAAGTCATTCATTTTTAATTTCATAATTAAAACATTTTTATTAAAAACATTTGCGCGAACCTAAAACTGTAACTTTACGAGGGTTGCCCATCTTTTTTATATTTTTACTTAATACTTTTAATTTATAAATTTTTTAAAAATTGTAGTGTAAGAAGAAAAAAACCCAGAGTGTCTGATCTTTCCAGTTAGATTCTACATGATTGTAAGATATTTTTATTAAAAACATGAAAATTACATAGTTAACACTTGAAAAGCATTAACTCCAAATTAGAGGTGTTTACGCTAACACCTAAGGGTTAGTAATGCTTTTGTTTTACTGTCTTTACTGCTTTAACTCATATGGTTTTTACTGCTTTTAAACCTCAACATATTTTATTAACATTAATACTTAAAGCAGTAAATCAGTAAAGTAGTAAAGGAGGTGTGACATAGCAACAAGGGGTTAGTAGGCTTGCTTTTGTTTTTACTGCTTTACTGCTTTAACTCATGTTTTACTGCTTTAAACCTCATATGTTTTACTGCTTTAACTCATAATTCAATAAAATTTAGACCTTAAAGCATTTCAAATCAGTAAATCAATAGAGGTGTTACATAGCAATCAATATTACGCAAATATTACGTCGGTGGTCAAATGCGGCTGTTCAGCACACGGGTCGCGCTTGCGGGGCGCCTCTTTGCGTTTTTGCTTCCGTGATCTACTATAAATCTAGTGAATTAATTATTTTCTAATCTAGTGAAATAATAATTATTCCTCAATGTAAGGATTTATTATAAATAAATATGATATACACTTAAGTAAATACACTTGTTAAATACAAATACATGATAAACATTGTGCACCGCTTACAGCTAAAAATGACTATGATTTTAAAATGAGTTTGGGTCTAAAAGATAATATAAACACCACGGCTCTGCTCCAGATACAAGTTTAAAGAAGCAAAAGTTAATTTTTCAAATCCAATCATAGGTAGGCTCAGATATGAAAAAACATGTTTTTTACATACCTTAAAACCAAAAGGAATAAAATAATTCTCGACCAATCACATACGAGGTCATATAGAGATAAGATTACTCCGTCCAATCACAAGTAAGGAAAACATTTCTTTCTTACCTGCTTAAAAGGATCTTACGTATCCAGCATGTTTCATGTTTTGAATTATTTATAAAAATAAATAATAACAATGATCAGACAAGGCGACAAGCGCATACCAACTAAATTGAGGCTTAAATCAGCTGGGATACAAAAGGATTAATCCTAAATTTAGGCCTAAATTAGGCCTTAACGTAGTTATGTAGCACCCCATTTACAGAAAAAAGGTCCAGTTTGAAAAATATATTTTGACCGGGAATTAGGCATAAATCGCCCGGGGTACAAAAAGGATTATCCTAAATTAGGCCTAAGTAGTTTATTTTCAACACATTTTTCAGAGAGAGGTCAGTTTCGTATCTGTAAGGAAGTGCGGTTGTTGTGTTTTCTCGTGATGAATTGTCAATGAATAATAGATAATAAATAATAATATAATAAATAATAATAATAAAGAAAATCCGAATTATTTAAAAAACTTTTGAAATATTTAGTTAACATCGAGCGAAAAAATATAAATGTAAGTGAATATAATGTTAATTTTTAAAATAAAAACCTAGAATGATTTTAAAATAAAATACATGTAATGTTAGCAGAGAAGAATTATTTTGTTTATTTTTTAATTTATTACATGGTTAAAGATGATGTAAAGCAGTAAAGCTCAATAGAACAAACGTGGCATAGCTTGGTGTAGAGGTGTGCTAAGGGTTTTGCCTTACTGATTTACTGATTTATTGCTTTAAGGTACGTAAATATATGTTTTTAATAAAGTTTTTCATAAATTTTAGTAAAAGTTATTTTAAACTTATAGTTATAAAATTTATAAACAAAAAAGTATTGCAACAGTCTATAATTAATTCCTTTGTTCAATAGATATGATTGATTTATTATAGAAGTTTTAAGAAAACTTTGAAAAATTTTTAGTTATATTTGAATGAGTAATTAAATGTACGTGTTTAATTAAAACAAAATGTTTTTAAAAATTAATAAGTATGTGTGTGTAAGTGAGTGGGCGTATGTGTTGTGTGTGTGTGTGTGGTGTGTGTGGTGGTATGGTGTGTCCTAAAATATATTAATAACAATAGTGCATGAAGTAAATACACTAAGTAATAATAAGAAAAAAATAAAATATAAATATAATAAAATATTAATAAATATAACGAAAACAAATAATAAATAAATAAAAAATATTAAAACAAAAAAAAAAACATAATGTTAATAAATTATATGAGTTAAAAGCAGTAAAACATATGAGTTAAAGCAGTAAAAATGAGTTAAAGCAGTAAAACATGAGTTAAAGCAGTAAACATGAGTTAAAGCAGTAAGCAGTAAAACAAAAGCA
>JABUQX010081381.1:10000-50525 GCA_015478945.1 Trachelipus rathkii
CTTCATCCACTGAAAAGGGTCTTAGCACACAAGCATTTAATTTGCGATTTTCCAAAAATCAGGAAAATATTTGCTGATAGAATGTACTCTGATGACAAGTGGAGAGTTATTTGATCACTGAATGAGCATTTTTCATTTCTTCCGTCGAGCACCACTGTTAGTTCTGGGAACATCGAAACATCCTCAACTCCAGCTCGGCGTTGGTAAAGCTGCAATTTGCGAAGAAGGCAACCTTATCTTGAGCTGTTAAAATATTCTTCATATTCCCTTGCAAGGTGAAGTTAAGCGTATTTATTTCTCCGAAGAAATCCGCAAGAAATGCCAAAGTTTGGAAAATAAATACATTAGCTGTTATTTTGGCGGGTAACTCTTTCTCCTTATCCTTATCCGGTTTTTTCATTTCCAGATACAAAGCAATTTCTTCTCGAGGCTCGAGCACTCGGTGCAACACCTTGCCCCGTGATAACCAACGCACTTCTGTGTTGAATAACAGCATGTCGAATTTGGGGGGCCCCCCCTTCCCAAAAAAAATTTTTTTTTTTTTATCGTAATTTACAAAATAGGCGCAAGGGAAGACTAAACAATTATTTATTTAAGCTAAATGAGTGAAATCCCAGCTTAGATTCTTCGCTACAAAACGGTCGTGAGAGAGTGGTGCGAGTACTTTGTAAGCGATATTAAAAAGCATAAAATTATCTCACACACAGGCTTTTGGTTCTCGTCAAAACAAATCAAAATATGTTCAGAAGCTAACGAAATCTGCGAGATCAATCACATATGCACATCACACATTGGTCAGTGGGCGGCGGGCGAACTACTGCCTTACTCAAACGAACAACGATCTAGCCGCGATGCGTTGCAGGCTTAGTATTCGTATTTTTTTGGTAATAAATTTAATCTAAAATTTCTAATTCACTAACTAATCACTAATGATTAGTGAGTAGATAGTTAGTTAGATCTGATACAGATAATTTTGTTAAAAATTTTGTTTTGTGACTGTGCGATGATCTAATCCTTGTACCTATCTTTACCCCTCGGAAAATCCCATTTTACCCCTTTGGGGGTAATTACCCACAGGTTGGGAATCGCTGCAAATAAATACATTAATATTTTAACAATTATATTTATTTCCTTTTCCGAATTCGTTTGATATATCAAATTTCGAATATTTTTATGTTAAAAACTCGGAAAAATTATAATTTGGCCTCAATTTTAATTTGAAATCATAGTAAATACCAAAAAAAAATTGATTATATTTAGGTATGTTTATATTTTGCATCAATTTATAACAAAGGAGTAATGGAATTAAAATATATATTTTTTATTTTGTTTGATTTAACCCTCTATTATTTAGTGTAAATTTACAGTTAACCCCGGTAGAAAACCCCGGTTTTGCCTGATTTTTGGCCGGGGCTGGGGCCGGGGCCGGGGCCCCGGTCGGTTCCTAGGTGCAATTCACTTCACAGATCTCAACCTCAGATACAAAAGTATTATAAATATTCACCAAGTCTTTTTAAATCCCAAATCACATCTATGTCATAAGTAGACTCCAATAAACAATCAGTAGTCCCTCACTTGTAATTCACAAGTCACTCTTTAACGTATTGTTTCTGAAATAGCTTGCAGCCACGCACAATATCTTTTGATTACTTTAGATTGAGTTCAGAAAGGAACTGAATCCATCGATTGCAGGATAATTCCAATGTAATTATTCACAAGTGGATTCAAAATTACTCCCCAAAATAGTTCTTCTCAAGACGTTACGAATTCCTTCCAAAGTAGTTTTCCTTAAGGGCAAGATCCAATTTTGGGCTCGGGCGTAGCCTAAATTTCTCTCCCCCCTAAATATGGACATAAAATTCGGAATTTTCAGCCGATTTTGACTATATAAACAACAAAATGTAGCTTTTTTTTGCCCTCTAAAACGTTGTTTTCCTGTTTTTTCTGTGCCTGTAGTCATTCTTTCAGAAGTTTCAATTTTTTCAAAACCCATGTTTTTGACATTCTTCGTATCAACTTACAGATTTTTTTCTGGAAATGACTTTCAAACTTAAATATGCCATAAAATAGGTCCAGTATCTAAAATAGTACAGAAGTACTTTTTCGATTTTTTGAGTTTTGTGCTCAGCATTGTCCAATTTCCAAACCCACTTTTTTTTTGAATTTTGAAATGAAAAATTGCGATAATTTTTTTTTCTGTTCGGGCCAAGCTGATGTAATTTTCAGGGCTTATGTAGTCGGGAGAGATGTACATTTTTTACTTAGATTATTTCTTTGTATATGCATTAGTTTTTGATTTGTTCTTGGAACAAATTTTCAACAAAAAAAATGTCGAAAATTTTTTAAAAAATTTCTTTTGAGTATACACAAAACTTATCTAAGTAAAAAAGATGCATCTTGCCCGGTCCTGAAAATTTCATCCACTTCGCTTGAACAGAAAAAATAATCGCAATTTTTCATTTCCAAATAAAAAAAAAAACACCCATAAAAAAAAAATACCCCTAAAAAAGAAAACTACGTTACATCTAAGTTAAAACATCAAAAAATTCTTTTTCTTTTTTTAAACAAAATGATCGCTGTGAAAATTTTGTAGGCCTTTCGGTGCATAAGCACTTTATTCAAGCAAAAATCCCATCTCATAGATCTATTTTTTTTGAAAAAAATGGAGGTTTCAATATTTGAATAAGTTGGTTGTCATTTTTTCTTGCTGTCAGCGAAGAGTAGCCATTTCTTATCAGTCTTGAGAATATTACTCAGAATAACATCCATTCTCATTCAGGCCCGTAGCTAGGATTTTTTTTTCGGAAGGGGCTGCGACTTTCGCAAGTGGTTACATTTCAAGTGAAGGTAAATTATATATATATATAATATATATATATAAATAGTATATATTATAAATACTATAGTATATATATATATATATTACTGAATATATTATATTATAGTATATATATTATATAATATATAATATATATATATATATATACTATATATATATTATATATATATATAATATATATATATATAATAGTATAATATATACTTAATATATATATATATACTATACTATTATATATATATATATAGTAGTATAGTAGTAATATATATTATATAATATCCCTATATATATATATATATATATATAAAATACCACGTATTATATTAAGTATTCAGCAAATGAACCACCCCTCGCTAATAGATATAAATTTATAGAATAGAAGCCTTTAAAGAGACTTGTAAATAATTAGAAGAGTCGGTATTTTACTCAAGTACAAGGATTTTTTTTTTAATATATTAAAGAACTGTATGGTGCTTGTTCGGAAACCTCATCAGGTGCAGTTCTTTGTAAGACTAAAGTTAAATTTAAAAACAAAATAAATATTTAAAAAGTAATTTATATTTTAGATTTAAGATTTTTATAGAAATTAGTGGAGTTCATAATGTTGGAACTCCTTGAAATTTATTACATATTTCCTAACCCCATCATGACTAATGTTACTTGGTACAGATATGTAGATGATTTTTTGCATCTATTCCTCCCAATATTAACCCACATAACATTCTCGATTTCCTCAACACTATTAACCCTAACATTAAATTCACCATTGGAACTTCCAGAAATAATTCTATCATTTTTCTTGACGTTCTTACAACCTGGTCAAACATAATCTCACTACTCTCCAATTCTCTGTTTACCGTAAACCTACTTACAACCCAAGTTACATACATTGGTTTTCGTCCCATTCAACCAACACAAAAATAGGAACACTTTTTTCCTTATTTCTCAGAGCTCTAAGAATATGCTCTCCCTCTCTCCTACAATCCGAAATTTTGATTACCTTTTCTCATATTTTTACACAAACTTTCCCTACCCCTACTTCAATTATACAACGAGCACTTAACTACAAAAAAAAATCTTACTGTCAACCGCAGTCACTCACAACCACTCCATAAAAGCAATCCTTTCTTAACCCTAATTCCTAACATTCACCTCTTAAACAATTAAAAACATAATTAACGCCTTCAATAATTTCAATCTTACCTCTTCAGGAAATCTACCCCTCAAAGCTATTCTTAGACCTAACATAAATCGACCCACTACCTTAACCCCAATGTGTTTATAAAATTCCTTGCCTTCATTGCAATTCCTTATACATCGGCGAAACTCATGATTTTAAGCGTAGACTGTACCAACACACACATGACCTTACCAATGACAATCAATATTCTGCCCTTACATTACATCGTTCCACACATAACCACACTATGGACATTAACAACATGACTCCTATCATACATTCAAAAGATTTTACACAGAAGAAAACTATTTGAATCTTACTGCATCCTTAACACCAATAATTACAATAGACAAAAAGGCGAAATTCAATATTAATCCCACCTTAACAACATTATTGACTCCACTAATTTCTATAAAAAATCTTAAATCTAAAATATAAATTACTTGTTTTAAATTTTTTTATTGTTAATCTATTTAAATTTAAACTTAGTCTTACAAAGAAACTGCACCTGATGAGGTCTTTCCGACGAAACGAAAAATTTGTGCTTAAATATATCGCATCTCCCAATCTTACTGAGATTAACTAGCCCATGTACTTCACAAAAGATTTACAATTTTCTCTTAAAAGATATTTTATTCAACATATGTTACATATAAATGATATATCTATATATATATATATATATATATATATTATATACTAGTATATATATAATATATAACATATGTTATATAGTGTTATCTATGTATATTTAGCGTATTAAATATCCATTAAAAAGAAAATGTCAATAAGAGTTGCCAGCACACATAATAATGAGAAGGTAAAGAATTAACTGCCTTCTCTGGGATTGAACCAAGCGCGATGTTTGCGCTGAAGGAAAATGTTGGATATGCCCTGATGCTATAACAACTGAGGCCATCCTCCACCCCAAAAAGTTTTGGATTCAAGAACAGTTATAAAGCAACCGAGGTCCCTTCAAGGATTAATCATAAGAGAATCCAACTTTTTGGGTTGGAGGATGGCTCAGTTTGTTATAGCCACCGGACATATTGTCCCTCAGCGCGCACATGCGGTGGTTTCATCCGAGAAGGCGTCAATTCTTTACTTCTCATTATAATGTCTTTCTTTAACATCTATCAAATTGCGATTATTATGCAATATTTAATATCTAAAATATAAAGACGAGAAGATAGACAGGCTGGACACCTGGTGGTGTCGCCTTGACGGGAACTCGGTTGGTTTATAACTGTTCTTGAATCCAACTTTTTTGGTTGGAGGATGGCTCAGATGTATAGCACCGGGCATATATTGTCCTCACGCGCAACATGCGGTGGTTCAATCCCAGAGAAAGCAGTTTATTCTTTACCTTCTCATTATAATATATATATATATATATATATATATATATATATGTATATATAATATATATATATATATATATATATATATATATATTATATATAATATATAATAATATTATATATATATATAACTATATATATATATATATATATATAATATATATAATTATATATATATATATAATTCTCATAAAAACTTAACCATCGTTTTATAAGTTCAATTTCAGTTTCCTTGCTTTTGACTGTGGTGATTCAAAATATTTTCATTGCTGACTTCTATGCTGAGATTCGAAAAATTGCAGTAAACAAGAACCTGTGTAATTTCGTCCTCTCCACACTCTTACCCGTAAAAATGTTCTATTACGCCTTAATGTCGAAAAGGTTCCTTCTACTGTTGCGGTGTTGCGGTGGATACAGGAAATACTGCTAAGATATTCAGGAGATTAGCAATGTTAGGACCTCCTCTTGTCCCACTTAGCCAAAGCACCGATCGCAGTTTTTGGTTTTTCATTTTGTAACAGCTCAACCATTTACGGCCGCCAGAGACACCACTCTCACTTTTAGTGTAATCCTCGTGAGGGTCTGGAAGGTCGTCTTTATAAAAGAGGACGCTTTTTTCAATATGCTTATAAGGTTACATTGCACTTTCTGGTAAAAATATACTGAAGTGAAATGATAGTTGGTTTCATGCGAGGGAAAATCGATCAGGGGTCAACTAAGAAAATGCAGAATCAAAATCAAATAAACGGATTAAAAAACTTAGATGCGGTAATCAATGATTCCGGGCGGGATTGATGTAGGCAATTACAGCGATGTTTTCTGTAACTTCGTAGTACTTGGAATTGTTATTTCACAATGCCTAAGCTGTCGCATACATTTTTTGCCTTGTGTGAATATGGTTTTTAAAACTCTGTGTCTGCATTTTGTCTATCTTTTTCGAGAAGTTGATAAATGTCTTTCATTAAGTTTATTGCACTGACAATGTCCAAGTGGACACTCTGTAACTGTTTTGACATGGTGTAGGTTATTCCAAGAAATTTTGCTTAAATACGTAAATGTTATTATACGAAATTCAATTACTGATTGAATTTAATCAACGAAGTAGCTTTTCCTGTGATAATTCACCATGCCATTCTTTTATTTCTTCCAATGACGCAGGTATTGGCTCAAGAGTCTCTTTTAAAAAGGAAAACCGCTTCCTGCGTTCAACAACCATTTGGTCTCGCACATCTTTTTGATCATCTTGTTATTTTGGTTACTAGAAAACTTTCATTTTAATCTCCCAAAGTTTTTGTGCGCTTCGGACTGGATCGATAAAAAGTGCATATTTCAGAAGATTGAATCCTAAACGTTTGCCGAATTGCCTGAATGTTTAGGAAGAGTCTGAGAAACATAGATTTAAACAATGTGCTACACATGTGTGTATAGAGCTTTAGGATTCTCTCAATCCGAATAACAGATTGCACTCCTCGATTCACCTCTCATGGAAGAGGCTCCATCATATCCTTGGGCCTCTTAAATTTTCGAGTTTTAAAACCAAGAATAGCCGAGCCTCTCCAAAATTACATTTGCCAATGCTTTCCCTGAGATATCATAAAACGGAACAAAATGATAAAAAATCCTCTCTAAAGTAAAAGGAGTATCCACCTCCATCACACATCACCACCAATCGCGTACCTTACACAAAGTGAAAACTGTTCTGTTTGGGAAATATCCGTTGTTTCATCAGCTAATACTGAAAAAATATGTTTTTATTACACTATTTTCCTTTGTATAAGCTGACTAAATGACTGAATGATTTCATTCTGTATCATCGGACTCGTATACATTGAATTTTTGGACGATAGAAGTAAGTGTTCTTCAAAACCTGGTCACCTCCATTTGCTCGAAACCTAAGAAGGCTTCTAAAATTTCCGACATTTTCAGCTGGAGTTGATAATAATTAAATACGTCCAGAGTCACTTGAGCCCCGCTTAATGCAAGACTCTTGCTGGAAATAAGTAGACGCAGAGCTAAAAACTGGAATAATGTTACTCTATTTTCCTTCAATTTCCTCTTATTATTTTGAGTGTCCAGTTGTTTGTCTATGCTTTCGATTTTTTTCTGAATAAGAGCTTCAATATTATCTTCGGCTGTAACTGCGCTACGGTGATATTCAGTTTTTAAAATTTAAATTGAATGATAAAAGAAAACTGCAACACTTCTAAGTAAGTCCTAAACACGTCACCGGTCACACAGTCACAAGACACGACAACCATCTTTCACTAATTGAAAATGACTGATTGGAAAGAAGTGGAAATCCATCACATGACGTTCGGGAACTCGGAAGATACTCAAGTTGCATTCATGGTTACGGACTTTACGATATAATGAGTTTCAGAAGCTAAATATATTTGAAAATTTAAATAATTAAAAAGTTACAAAGATACTGTTATTTCTCTTTTTATTTAAATGATTCGTTTTATTAAAAAATGAATATACTTTTATCGAAAATGCTTCAAAATTTTAAAAAAGCTTTAGCAAGATCTTAAATCAGTTAACTGCAAAATGCTGGCTAGCATTCTGGCGACACCGTTAACAGCTCATACAGACCGAGAATAATAATCAGAGTCACATGCGAAAGACTCCTCAAATAAGGGGAACCAAAAGGCTATATATATATATATAATATATATATATATAAATATATATATATATATATATATATTATATAATAATAATAATATTATAATAATAATTAATATTATATAATATATATAATATATGTAGTTTGTTTTTTGCTGAAAAATTTGCACTGTCGATAATTTCGGAGGGGGCTGCATACCCCTCAGACCCCCCCCCCGGCTACGCCCTTGTTCTCATCTCACCCTCCAAAATATTAATGTTGGTTTTTGGTGTTATATATTAAAAAATTCTAAAAGTTTTCGTTTAAAATTATTATTACATTTCTGGATGATATCAAAATTTTTAACATCAATATAGTGGTCAAATCTACTTCTATGTTTTACCAATGCCGAATTTACATTGTCAGTTCTTAAGTCGTAACCATGCTGATAAATGCGTCTGTCAACATCTATTGATTCACCAAAATATAACTGAGGGCAAGAATTACACTTAATAGAGTAAACACCGGCAGTGGGTAGAGCAGAAGTTGAGTTTGTACAAACTGAAGTGCTATAAAGCAGTGTTTGTAATATGGCAACATTTTTAACAGGTTTAAAGTTAGAAGGGAGAATTTTTTTTTAATCATGAATATTATTTGAAGGACATTAATATAAGAGATAGAGTCAGAGGCTGGTTCGTTGTCAGAAGAAGCATTATAAAAAGTTTTTCTAGCCATCTGGTGGGCTTTATAAATTATTTTCATCGGATAACCTAAATTAAGAAACATATCTTTAATGTTTTCCAGTTCTAAATCTATCTTATTTGGACTGCAAAGTCTATATGCTCTAAGAATTTGTGAAGTTACAATATTTAATTTTGTATTAACAAGATGTTCTGAGAACCAACTAATGTATGAATCAACATGTGTAGCTTTTTTAAAAATGGATGTGGTAATCTGATGGTCTTTTTCAATTTCAATTAAGATATCCAAAAAGGGTAAACGATTATCAGACGATTGCTCTAAAGCAAATTTTAAAGAAGGAACTTTTGAATTAAGATGTCCCAACATGATTACAAAAAAATTCTCCATTCTAACTTTAAACCTGTTAAATAATGAATATTTGCGTATACGGGATGAGTAAAACAATGATTTTCAAATAATTCCATAAAAATATTACTGAGTGTAGGGGACAAGGGGGAACCCATAGGGAGACCAGAATTTTGTTTGTAAAACTTATTATTAAATTGAAAATGATTATGGTTAGTTAAAAGAATGATTAAACTTTTCAAAATGTGATATGGAACGTCAAAAGTGAAACTATTGCTTGTAACAAATTCATCCAACCAGGATAGGGAAGTGCTAACGGGGACATTAGTAAAAAGAGTAATTACATCAAAGCTCATAATTAATTTACTAATGGGTAGGCTATTATTTAAGTAGAATGACTAATAACTATTTGTAACATGACTACGGAAATATTACAAACGAGTGTTGAAGTTGCTTGTAATCAATGGTAGAGTTTATATGATGAATTTGTACAATTTTAGATATAATCGGACGAGTGGAATATTTTTTCCATGGGTAAACCGTAAAAACGAAAACTTGGACAGATGTACTAAAACTGCTTTAATCATATCTGAATAATCTATGACAAAGCATTAAGTTGTCGCTTGATAGATCTTTGGGAGAAGAAAGTGGGATTTGTGTTAAGTAGAAGAATATATCGAAGTATCCGACAGATGTTTGTGACTTGTTCACATAATCTAATCTATCCATAACAATAATTTATTTGCTTTTATCGGCACGAGTATAGATGGAGATAGGATTTTTTTTAAGGAAAAGGCAGCCGTGATAAATCTCTTGGAAGAAATTGGGAAGCATGACAACGCAAATCATGTAAACATTTGGCCCTTTTAACTTGGTCGAAGTAAGAGTACATGTGAACCCGATCAATCAGTTGAAAATTCTGAAACCTTTTTTCCCGAGAAAATCGAAAGATTTAAGTTTATACGCAACACTAAAAGAGGACCCAATGGAAAATAAATATTGTTGATCCTACGATAAACCTATAACCGAGAAATGTTTTCGAAAAATTTAAGAGTTTACCCCATTTTTGCCAATATACCATTTCAAAAATACTCTCCAAATTCTATTTTTGCTTTTTTTATATATACTGTTGTCATTTTAAGATACAAGCTTGATGGGATATTAAGTACAATTTTAGATGTTTCTCATCATTTATTAAATGAAAATATGAAAAGACACAAGTAACTTATAATAACTATAACTATAACTATAACTAAATAACTATAAACTGATAACTATAACTATAACTATAACTAATAACTATAACTATAAGTATAACTATACACTATTCTTGAACCTTCTTGGTGTTTCTTTTTCATGTAATCTTTATTGGAAGGATCACATTATTTCTCTCACTAAGCAAACTTTTAAGATGTTACGTGTTCTGAAGTTGCCCTTCAGTATTATCTTTAAACACCACCCCATTTGTTTTATATTTCTAAGAAATGTTCGCCCCTTGTATGGATATGCAGCCGGTATGGCTCTACTCACACAATTGGACTTTTTATTAAAAAAGTGTAGAACATTAATATCTTTTTCGCCATACAAACTCTTTGGTGTCATTACCCCTTTCAAATTCTTTATGCCCAGTCGAATTGTTGCGTTCACTATCTTTATGCTATAAATTATTTCATCAGACGCTTCTCTTCCGACATCTCTAGCCACATTCCATCTCAATCTGAGAAGCGGGCGCGTGACAACGTCTGTTCACGTGTGACAACGAGATGTGGTTGTTTTTCTTTCCACAGTCTCATCCTTTCTCTATTCTGTTTCTATAATCCCACAAAACTTTACCTCATCCTTAATTCTAAACATAATTCTCCACTCGTAAAGATTGGAAGCCCTTTCTTCTTTATTTTCCTTAACTTCCTTAACTAGCACTTTTCAAAGCAGTATATGGGACATATTCTTCCCTCGTTGATCTATTTTGGCCCTATAATGCTTCCTCAACTCGGAGGATAATTTAATTTGATCTCTGGTCTTTTAATAAACACAGTGGAGATATAAACAAAGAAAATAACATTTCAAATTTATTAAAAAACTAAATTAAAATTGTTTCAAGACCTTTCTGAAACACAAAAAACCAAACAATGTCAAACTATTAATTCTGGTTAGCAAGAGGTATTGTTGAGAATACCAAAACCTTCAAATAAGTTGTAGTTTTACTGTTATTCTCTCTAATCAGGCGGTTAAGGAAGTAGATACATTTTGGGTATAAAATCAGAATGGAATGTTTTGAGTAGGTTCAAAAGGCTGAAGACACCATGAAAGCTTTGGGAAATAAGGAGACATTAAAAAAAACTTTATGAAATACTGTGTAAAAAGTTTAATAATATTTTAAAATAGAATTAAATTGTAGAGCGAGCGATAATAATTCTCTACCTGAATTTATATGGCTTAATATTAAATTATAAAATTACTATATTCATATAATTTAATATTACTGTGTAATACATAAATATTCAATTTAATATTCAATCAACACACTTTTTTTAACAAATAATGGATGTTATGTTTTCTATGGTTTTTTTCTCTTTCTTTATTTTTTTTTTGTATTTTTTCCGATAATCATTTTTTTTTAAACTTCAGATTAAAAATTTTGTTTTCATGTGGCAAAAAAATCAAAACCCCCTTTAGTAAACTCCCACGATATATATAGTATATATATATATATATATATAAATATATTATATATATAAAAAATAGTATATATATATATATATAATCATATATATAATATATAAAATATATATATATATATATATATATATATAATATATATATATATATATATATATTCTGAAATGTACAGGCTAATTAACACGCCTAAAGGATATATTATATACTATATATATATATATATATATATATATATATATATATATATATAATATATATATATATATTATATATATATATATATATATATATATATATATATATATAGTATATATATATATATATATATATTAATATAATAATTATATTATATATTAATTATAAAATAATATATATTATAATAATAAAATATAATTATATATTAAAATTTAAAATATATAATATAATAATATATATAATAAATAATTTAATATTATTAATAAATAATTATATATATATATATATATAATGATAATATAATATAAATTTATATATTAATGAAAATATTAAAATATTACACATTATCAGTTCAGTAATCAGTATTTTTACACAATTACGACTCAAATTCAGACCCCCCTAAAAATTAATATAATATAATAACATATAATTCCAATTCAAAATTCGGCTATTATCGCCGACATTAGCTCCGAAGTAATCTTAAAAATGATTTAAAACATATACATATACAGAATTACAATCTAAAGGAACTAAAACACAGTAATTAGGAATTGAACGGGCGGTCTATTCTTAACTGAGAAACTTCTTCGCGACATCGGGATTTGTCATCCTGGTCTCTTACGAGTATCGACAGTGAGGTGATAAGAACATATAATAAATAAAAAATTTTTTAATTTTAAATTATCTCACAATGAGATATCGAAAAAATATTATAATCAAAATAAATATAAAAAAATAATAAAATAGAATAAAATAATTATGTTAATTAGTTATTTTAATATATATATATATATATATATAATAATATTTTATTGAATAAAATATATAGGTGGTAATATCAATATAGTTGTTAAGTATATCTATATATATTATATTTATATATATTATGTTGGGATATTCTATGAGTCAAGGAGCACTAGCCATGCCGCACTGATGCTGGAATATCTTGACTGTTCAGACTAGGCTGGAGTGTTAACTACACCTAGGGGGAAGATTAATCAAAGACAGACTATTTTGCTGAGCTGATGAGACTGTGCACCTTTCCGGGCTTGTATGGGCCTGACACTAGGTCGGCGACCATACGATAAAATAAAGGTCGTTAACTTTCGCCACGTATTGTCGTGTAAAATAATATATATAATAATTTATAGTGTAATTATATATATATATATGTATTGGTAAGGAGTGTATATATATATATATTAGCTGGGTAATATTATTGAGTAAATCACTTATTTATTGATGATATACGGTATAGTATATTATTATTCTCATCACTGAAATATCATATAGATATACGCTATTATATACCTAACTATATATAATAAAGAGGGTTAATCTAATAATTTATTATAACAAGTATATAGTAGGATATGAGAGTTAATATTACTCACCTACTCAGGGGATATAGTAATTTATAGTAGTATGTATGATGTATATATAAATGGGAGGTTCTGGACTCGATATATATACTCACGATGGATATAGAGATTATTAAGATAGATTTAAGTTATAACGATAGGTGATACGGTTAAAAATTAGATTACAGTATGTTATGGTGAATAGATGATATATATATATATTATAGTAAGAGGGTATATTGAATGAGTACAAGAGGGGGACATATAGGTATAAAGAAGTAAGAATAAGATTGTTGGTAAATATCATATATTTAGAGGGTAGTTGATAAATATATTTATTATTTATTGTACATTTATTTAGTTTAAGGTGTAAAATATAATCTAGGTTATGTCAACTCTGCAAACCTATAGTTGTGGAGTCGAGTAGTAGGTACAGTGACAGAATGTAGGAGTAAAGCTGTACAAAGCGACTCAACTTTGTAGTATACAGCAAAACGAATACAAAGGTGATTTGAAAATGCTATTTATCCATATATATATATAAAAAATATTTCCATTCTTAGAAAAATATACTATATATATATATCATATCATGCTTATACTAATTATATGAAAACAGGGATAGGTAAAAAGATATGATAATATATATATAATACCTAATTAGTCATATTTAGTTGAGTAGTGAAGTAGTATGTATAGAAACCAAATTGTAGAATATATATAAAAGTGAATCTATATATATAAAGAGTAATATAGTTAAACGCTGTTTATATAATAGTCGTAATATGAGTGAGTGAGTTACGGTACGTGTAGTATCAAGAGAGAGGGTAATAAGATAATGAATGATAGCGGTTAATAGAGAGGCCTCAGAGAAGTGAGAGTATATATAATTATAAAGAGGTAATATTATATAAAATGATATGATAGTGGAAGGAGGCTAAGATGAGAATAGTGAAAATGGAAGTACATAAAAGTAGCGTCACAAAGCGTATAACGCCTAGTAGGTTATAGATAATAAGATATAGGGGGATAGGATAAATATAAATAGCAAGCTATATATCGACTAAGAATTAAAGGCTACACTAGTAGTATAGTATAAAAAGATAATGACAGCATATAGCTATATATTTAATATAATTAGCTTTAAATATTGAGGAGGAAATCATTGTTTAGATGAATAGAGAGGAGAAAAGGAGTCTAATAGTATAAAGACAAGAATATGTGCCTCATGAAAGGGACAATTTATATAATAGAAGGTTAAGAAAGAAACTTGAACTTGAAATTCTAAAATGAATTGATAATAATGCCAGGGCAACTAAAATAAGTTTGAGAATTAATGTTGCACTCATGCAAGTTGAGATAGGAACATTTAAAGAGAGTGAATACAGGACAGCATGTTTAAAGACCTTAAGAGTATGATACACTAAAAAAATAGTTAGTCTATAACTATTGATACGGGATAATTACTCAGTTATGTTTTGAATGTGAGGTTGAAATTATTGAATGTGAGGATGAAGGCATGCTTATAGAATAGAAGTTTGTTGTTCAACCAAGCTCAGAAACGAAATGGTTGGAGAAAGACCACACACTTGTGAGTTTTCACACAGATGTTTAAGATTTTTTGATGAGGGGAATGCACATGACAGAACGATCTTCGAATAAAGGAATATTTGAATATTTGACTTAATAGATATCAGCACGATTAGATTTAACAGTGAAAAACTTGTATGAGAATAGTGCTGAGAAATGCCGAAGCACTATATAATCGAATGGATTTTAAATGAGAATTTATCAGTTAAAAATAAGCGAATGAATTTCAACATATCAAAACTCAGCTGGAGTTACTCGTGTTCGAGTTGGCAGAGCCCTCAGTTGTTTTCAAGAAGAATTAAACCTCTTTTCTGCAACTCTTGACTATAATCGATATGTATAATCGCGTCCGCGGGGGATGGACTATCTCGGCCTGCTATAGGGAGAAGAAGTCACGTAACTATGACTACTTGGAATCGAGGATTAGTGCCAAGAAGAGATGACATTATATATTAGTTTAAATCTGAATATATCTTTGGTGCGTTTATAAATCATACATCTCAGGAATGATGTTGTTCTTAGAGCAGGCTTCTAGGCTTCTTGCTCCCGCTGTAGGCGACTTTTTTGGAGTATCTCTATAAGCGTGGGCGTGAGTCATAATCTATACCAGCATAAGCACTCTATCGTACGTACGTGAGAGGGGATTGTCATCAACCCCTCCGGAAATTTATGATGGATTGTTATGCTGTGAAGAGAGATTTAAGAATTAGAACAGGGAACTTTTAAAGTGGCTTTGCCGATAGATGGGGGTTGTTGAATCACTAGGGTGGGACTAAAGAAAGCTCTAACGCAGGAATCAAATATTTTATGGACATTGGATTACAAGCTGACTGTCCCTCCAGAGAAGGACTGAACGTAAGCATTCCGATTATGAGACTGACAGATAGTCGTACATACCTTTCTGTATTGAGGGTTAAGATATACGACGATCACCATTCTACTGCCAGTAAATGTGGAGTTATTGGAAGTTTCTTTTACTAGGACATTTTTGAGATAAGAACAAACGTCATTATTCCATCTTGATCTGACTTAACCAGTCTGAGTAGTACCGATCTCTTCATCTATCATAAGAGATCTTAGGAGGGAGGTATGTAGTCATTGTATTCACCATTGTTATGAAAATTGTTCGGGTCGGAATTTCTTCAGAGGAAATTTTCAGATGATATTACTAGCCTCGGGCGTTAGAAGGGCGAAAAGTTTAGATGTTCCCGAGAACAATGATTATATGTTTGACTCAGCCCAACGGGGAATAGCCATGTAGTGGTTTTCTGGGAAGAAGAGAGAGTTGGTGTGAATGAAATTCGCTCCATTATGGGAGTAAGAGGTACTAATAATCATTTAGAACTTTGTGGGTGTAGGTGCGCTCGGCACCGTGATATTTATAGCTATCATCAGCAGTTAATCTAGACAATATGTAATGAAGTCGGAAATAATTGCAACGCGGAACGATCCAATTGTTTTGAAATAAACAATCCTTCACCACACGTATTAACGGTCCAATGGATTCCTATCCATTTTTAATTGTGCTTAGCAGAGGAATTCGCATTATGCGAAATCCTGATTTTTTTCCTTATAATAACTCACACTACCTTTTCTGACAACGTTAAGCGAAGTTCCTAAGAAATCAGTTCCTTGATTGAAGGAGCGCGCGTTGTCCGCTCATAATGACACAGTCCAGGCACTCCGAACGATTAACAAATCGTGTGGAAACGGATTGGTATATAAAAATGATAATTTAGAACCAGCCTGTGGGTTTGTGAAGACCTTTTAAGAGAATAGACTGGTGGTAAATGAGTATGGAGCATTTTTTTTGGGCTTGCAGAGACATTTGACTTTGACCCACCAATGCTTGTGTAGTCAAACACACCATACTATGCTTTAAAATTTAGGCTGCATAATGGTCACCTGGTCTTTCGAATGAATTGGGTTAGCAAATCTTCTGCGTAGGGTTACCAGAAAAGCAAAATTATGAACTTTTTTGACAGATTAAATGCATTCTGCAAACATTTTTGATAGGAAGTACGCTCGTGATATTGTCGCCACGAAGCCATGGAAAGCGGGAATCATTTGTAAAGAGTGGCTTTGTATGCCCAAGAATTTGCTTCTACTGATTTAGGTGAGCAAGTGATACCCTTTGAATTCATTTAACTTGTGAGAGATGGGGATCTGTTTGACAGCAAGATGGGATTAATTACGTATTTAAGTTAGTAATTAATGCGTGGACAACGACCCTTTGCTCAATGAATGAGATATTTTATTCACAGTCAATAAAAACAAATCACCTTTAAACCCGAACCATTAATCCTGAAGAACAAGTTCAACACTTTATTTCACCCACTCCGGGAACACTTTGCGCCCTGTGAAAGAAGGGATATTTTTATCTCTCTAAAAATTGAAGTTCTTTCGAGAATGATTCTTTCTGCATTTGTCTGCAGACAATACAGACGTGCTTTTAAATCATGATTAATTGTCACACCTCTTGACAAGGCTCAAACTGGAGGGGACAGATAATAAGCAACATATCGATTAGTTTTGTGGCCAAGATTAGAAGGTATTTGGAACTCTCACCAGGAGGTTCATCTCGCCACTTGACAAACACACACGCAAAACGTGAGATGCTGTTGGGTACGAGAACAGAGATGGGCAAGAAAATATAATTACTATAAGATGAGAGTTGTACATTTTGCAGCTCTTTTGCCCAGTTAAGGATCATGTCTTGAGAACTATTTGTGAATGAAAATGACTCTCTGGTTCAACCAGAAGTCCGCCAGTTGTGATTATTCAAATTTATGTTCTGACGTAAGAAAATTTAGGAGAACCTATAAATCGTTAATATCCTCTTGAAGCGAAGGCGGCTTCATATGGCGCGAATATTGCACTACGATCCGTCACGAATATTGCGTTATTTCGAGATCCTATTTTGGATCCAACTGAACGAGTTTCTGCGAGTCGGAGATTTTTTAATGCCTTCAATTCCTTGAAACTTGACAAAACCGGCACACGACAGTCCACTTACTACATCTATGTGCAAGCCCTTTATTTGCTAAAAACAACAGACAAATAACTACGCACAACGAGCGGCAAAGATTTCTTCCTTCTGCAGGAGCGATTTTCTCTTATGACCAAAGACGATTTTGGAATCTCTGGCGCAGGAATGAAACATATAACCAACAACGAAGCCATAACCAATTCAGTTGCTTGTCATAGGCAGAATATATGGAAAAATCTTAATATTCAGCAGATACCACTTGACTCAATGAAGAATTCTAGGAAGAGAGAACACGGATCGGCTTCTAGAGTTAAGGTCCTTGACGACACTCAAAACATTCTCTTCACGCACTGTAAATTTTTAGATTTCGAGGTAGGCGCTTATCAATTCTCGGTGTTCCAAAATCCACCCAATGTCCACTCCCAAGTTGTTTCTTCATAAGAAGACGGTCCATCGTACAGGTGACGGGAGGTTAAAGGCCAGATAGGGGAATCGAAACTTTTGAATATCTCACCGTACAGAGAGCTGTCTTTGGTAGAGACAATATCAAATGAAGTAGTCACTAAGACTCAAGACTATTCTGAAACGGTTATTATATAAATATACCCTAAAACTCTTTCTTCATCACTTTGATGAGCAAGTTTACCCTTCTCCTTGAATATTTCTTTGAACTCCGGAACAATTGTAGTTCCAGGAGCACAAGTTGAAAGCCCCTCTAATAGTACGTGAGGTGCCTCATATCGAAAAATATTTGAAGTTAAGTACTACGACGAGAAGTGTACATAATTAAATTATCAACGTACAGAAGTTTAATTTTGAAGAAAGAGAGGTAGAGATTCAGATGGGATATTTTTTGGGTGAATGTTGTGAATACAGCCCACTTAGGATGCACGTAAGGGCTGACAGCCTTAACCGAAGATGATTTGGTGGATAACGGTACGTGGAGTATGCCATCAGCCTCCCAGAAAAAACAGAAGCGAGTTTCTGTCCTCATTCTAATTTAATTTGGATCTGGAGGAAGGCCTATTGATAAATATCCAAGCACAGAAGATAGATATTTGTTTGTTCTGGGAAGGACAGTAAATAATTTAATAGGGAAGTCGATTTAAATCTACCCTGGATACGATGCTGAGATTAAGATGAAGGACTACAACCTAATTCTTCAGAGCTGCAGTTTGAAAGAACGGGAGCGAATTTTGTCGTCACTTGAAGGGCTGTTTTTATTTATAGTCTGTGGGTATATCTCAGTTGAATTATATGATAATTTTCGGATGCACGCTACCACAGCCTCAATCAAATGAACCATCTCATAGTATTCCTTGAATATATTCCATACTTGTCATCAGCTTAATGCTTAGCATGTCATATTCTTTTTTTTGCCTTCGTCTGCATCGTTAGCAAAGAGCACACGTGATGATTTTGATGGAACTGCTCAAGAATTTCCTTGAAACCTCACTGGAAGTTACGACGTGGTACACCTTACCGTCTCGGAACTCTATCCTTTCGTGGAATCTTTTAATGAATATTTCGTCAATGGAACCTGGCCGCTGCTCATTGATACCAACAATTCCGAGACTCTAATTTATAGAGGTTCTCCAGGCCCAAGTCCAAAGTCGAAGCACTCAGCTATGGGTATCCGTAAGAGTGGGTCCAAGTACGTTTAAGGTCGGTCGGAACTACAAGCATTAATTAATGGTCTGAGACGTTCCTGACAGAATCTCTTGAATATTTGAAGGTTGCGGGAGTCAAAAATTCTGTCATGATTTTTGAACATTTTCGGCGAAGCATAGTTCTTCCAAGATTTTTTCAGTTTTGGGGGATAGGTGTCAAAAAGATGTTACAGGCCCGAAAGGACGTCCTATGACAACAGTCTCTTAGGCACTGCCCGAATAATGCATTTTACGGTTATTAAAATGCGTTTAAATAATGAGAGGCATCGAGGACCCAGCAAAAGCCATGAATATTTTGAAACGCTGTCCACATTAGTTATTTTGATAGTGGACTATTGCCACTTTGAACCATTCTAGGGTATATTTCTCATGGCCTCCGTATGGACCTTTTTACATAAAAGCCGATACCAATTCAGAATCAATGTTTACAGTGTGGTAAATGATTACTTCCACAACAAAAGCCAATCTCTAAATTTAAAGACCGCAAAGATCTCAATTCTTCTCTCAAAAATGTTTTAATTGAGCTCTGATGACTAAGAAGACTATTTTCATTGACTCCCAATTTTTTAGGAATGCTCCTATGAAAATACGTGGACTGACTACCTAAATCGAGAAGCACACGTACAGGGACTATTTTATTACCCTTCCTGATGTGCCAATAAAATAGTCCCTGTACGCGTGCTTCTCGATTTCGGTAGTCAGTCCACGTATTTTCATAGGAGCATTCTTAAAAAATTGGGAGTCAATGAAAATAGTCTTCCTAGTCATCAAAGCTCCATTAAAACATTTTTGGGAGAGGAATTAAGATCCTTACGGTCTTTAAATTTAGAGATGGGCATTTGTTGTGGAAAATATTTTAGCCTACCTGTAAACATTGATTCTGATTGGATATCGGCTTTTACTTGCTAAAAAAGGAATGACGAGATGCCATGAACAATAATTAACCCTAAACTCGCGTTTCAAAGTGGCGATAGTCACTATCAAAATAATAATGTTGAACAGGGTTCAAATATTCATGGGCTGCTGGGCATCGATGCTCTTCATTTATTAAAGCCATTTAACCTGTAATGGCATTCGTGGCAGTGCCCTAAAAACTTGTCATGGGTACGTGCTTGCCTTTTCGGGCCTGTAACAATCTTTTTTGACACCTTCCAAAATGAAAATCTTTGCAAGTCGATTTGCTCGCAAGAAAATGTCAAAATATATTAATGACAGACAAATGTTTGAGTTGCAATACCTTCAAATATTCAAAGATCTGTCAGGAACGTTCCTGGAACATGTAGAATTAATCTTTGGGTGGGAACCAGGCTTACCCTTACGTACTTCGACCCAACTCTTACACAATAACACCTATTACTCGAGTCTCGATTTGGGACTTGGGCCTGGAGACTCTCCTATTGAGTCTCTGGGTACAATGAGGAGCGGGACCAGGGTTCATTGACGAAATATTCTTAAATGATTGGCCACGAAGGGATAGAGTTCCGAGACGGAAGGTACCACGTGGAACTTCCGTGGTTTCAAGAAATTATTGAGCAGGTCCCATCAAATCATCACGTTGCTCTTGCTACGATGCAACGAGTCAAAAAGAAATTGACTGCTCAAGGCTTTGCTTGACAAGTATGGGGAATATTCAAGGAATACCTAAGAGAAGGTATTGTGGAGGCTGTGGAGGTGCATCGAAGATTATCATAATTTCATCTGCGATACCCCACAGACCTTACTAATACAGGCTTCAAGTGCCGATCGAAAAATCGTCCGTCTTTAACTGAGCTTAGAAGATAGGGCTTGTGGTCATCCTTCCTTAATAGATGCATAGATATCGCGAGGAGGTAGATATCTCCTTCCTAAATTTAGAAGTTATTACTGAGTCCTTCAGAACAAACAAAAATTTCATCGTTCCCTGGCGGGAGGGGAGAATAAAATCTTTTTCAAAGGCGTTCCTCACAGATCAAATTAAAGTTAGAAGAGGCAGAATCGCGGTGTCTGAGTTTTATTTCTGGGAGGTGTATTGCTGATTTACTATCACTTACCCGTTAATAGTCACACATACATCTTCAGGGTTGGCTGTCAGCCTTAACGTGCTAGGGCTGTGATACAACATACGCCAAAAAATAGCCCTCCTGATCTCTGTACCTCTCTCTTCAAAATAATCTGTACGTTGATAATTTTTTTTACACTTCTTCGTCTGTAAGAACTAACTTAAAGATATTTTTCGAGAGGCCACTCACGTATGAGTGAGGGGGGCTTCAACTTGTGCTCCTGGAACTCAAATTGTCCAGTATTCAAAGAAATATTCAAGGAGGAGGGTAAACTTTCAACTCATCAAAGTGATGAAGAAAAGAGTTTAGGGTATTATAAATACCGTTCAAGAATAGTCTGAGTTCTAGGTGACTTTTCATTAGATATTTGTCTCTACAAAAGACAGCTCTGTGGACGATTTCAAAGTTTCGATCGCCCTATGCCTTTACCTCCCGTCACGTTCGGGCCGTCTTCTGGTATCAGAAGAACTTGGAAGAAGGGAGCTGGGGTGCGAAACGATATAATCGCAATCGATATAGTCAATTAAAAATCATGGAGAGAAGTATGACAAGGACCTTAACGTCTCTGAAGGAGGTCACTATTTAAGAGATCTTCATTTGAGTCAAGTGACTCTGATTCTTACACGTATTTGATGTGATATTTCCTGTCGATGCAGCATGCTTTGCTTATGGCTTCGCTGGTGTAAGGGTGATTTCTAATCTGCGGACAGGAGAGGCCAAATCTTCTTTTTGGTCAACAGGGAAAGAAATGCGTCTGCAAGGGAAGAGAGGCTTCCCTGTCTTGGAGTTATTGTTGTGTTCTTTAGGGCATGTAAAGTGCTTTGCACAAATGCTTAAAGTGGACTGTGGGTGTCAGTTCAAGTCGGAAGTTAGATACATATTCTCGACTGCGACAGATAACTCTTCATATTGGTCCAAAAATGGAGGATCTCGAAAGTTAAGCAAATATCGTGAGGAATCGGTGTTTGCAAAGATATTCTTCAAGCGCATGGAGCTCTTCGCTTCAAAGAGGAATACCTCGTTAAGTCCTAAATTGTCTATACGTAGAACCAGAAGATAATCGCAGCGGACCTTCTGCACAAGAGGTATTTTCAGTTTCACAGAGTTCCAAAAGACCATGTCCTTCTGCCGGCCGACCAAAGGCCAAAATGGGGCTCTCTTTAAATAGTATTTACTGGCAATCTGCTGTTCTGGAAACACTCCTGTTTTTGCTGTTGTTTAAGGTGGCAATGAACCTCCTGTGGTGGAGTTGTCCAAATATTCAACTTGCACAAACTAATCATCGAGTAGTTGCTGTATTGTTCCACTAGATTTGGCGCCTTGGATACAAAGAGGTGTAGACAATTACAATCCTGAATTTAAAAGCACGATGTGTTCTCGTCTGCGAGAGGCATAGACAGAACAGAATCATTATCCTCACGAAGAACTATCAAATTTTCTAGAAAGATTAAAATATCTCTTTTTCATGGAAGAGCGAAAGGTTCCGGACTTGTGGGGCTAAATATATATTTGAACTTGTTTTCTTGATGATAAATCATCCTTTACTAGAATTACAGGAGCACAAAGTATTCATTTGCTCAGACTGCAATGTATTCTTACTATATGGGAAGTGTTACCGTACATCTTATCCACCGGTCCATCTTGCGTGTCCGAAGAACAGTCTGGAACCCGGACGACCCAAGCTGGTGGGGGCCAAGATAATTTAAGCTCGTGCAATTAGTTAGTGGAGTTCTCCAGTACTCAACAGTCAGGGCGTGGTTAAGTCACTTTCTGAGTTGGGAATTACGATGGCACACTTCTATCATAGTTGTTGACCAGTTTCGGGCACTGGACAAAAATCTTTTAGCTTTAGCCAGTATGTATCGAGTTATTACGGCCTCCCAAGGCGACTTTATGCGCTGACCTGTCCAGGCGTAAACTCCGATGGAAAAAAACTGGTGTATCTGCGAAGGAAATGCCCATCAATGTGGGGGCAAAAGAGATGTTTCAGTAATTTTGCTTTTCTCGGTACCACAGCCTTTCACTCAATTAATTCCGATAAGACCAGGTGGAATATTCAGGCCTTTTAAAGCATGTAGGATGTTGTACTACACAAGCATTGGTGGTCAAAGTCAAAGGCCTCTGGCTCAGACCCCGAAAATGTTCATACTCATTTACACCTGTCTTAATATTCGGTTGCGGTCTATTTAGACCTTATTAGATGACATGTCATCTAAATCATTTATACAATGATCAACGATTTGTCTGATCGTTCGGAGTGGCTGACTGTGACTTATAGCGAACAACGCGCGCTCCTTTCAAATCAAGTGAAAGTGATTTTTTCTTTAAGGTAATCTTCCATCGTATCAGAAAATGGAGTATTTCAGTAATAAGATGGGAAAAATACAAGATTTCATAAAGCGAATTTTCCTCTGTATAGGGCCCAGTGGGTAGGAAGCCAATAGTGAAACAGGTTTAATACGTTGTGGTGAAGGGGATATTGTTTTATTCAAAACAATTGGACGTTCCTTATGTTGTAATTATTTCGTAACTATCATTACGTTTATACTTGTCCAAAGATATTGATGTAGCTATAATATATAAAATTCACGGTCACTGAGCTCAGCAGCTAAACACACAAAGTTCAAAATGATGAAATATATTTAATAACCTTATCTTATACTCACCAATCGATTTCATCATAAACTCCTTGTCATAATAAATCGAACGCGGTTTTAGTAGCAATTTATCACCCGTTTTCACTAGTCTTGTTAAAGAAGAAACATCGGGTCGTCGAGACAACTTCGTCTAGAAGAGCTAGTAAAAGTTCAATGAATATATTCTTCACAGAAATATTCGAAGAATTTCGTACAAGGTGGTACAATGAGTACCTCCTCAGTCTTAGAGAGACTGGAAGAGATCTCTATCAGGTGTAAACTGGAATAATCTAGTCAAGAAGAATTAATGAGTTTTTCTTTATTTTCAAAAGCACAAGTAAAAAGAACTGATCCTTACTGGACATTGCGACTAGGGGACTATAGTCGTAAGAATCTTATGAAAATCGGTGACTGATTAACCTTCACAGGTCAGGCACGCGTGTCTAAACCCGCTCGAGGGGACATCCTGAGCGAGGGACAACGCTCAGCATGTAGTACCCCAGTCAAAAATGGGATTTGGGAGTCATATCCCCTAGGGGAGCTATGTCAATGGGTTCAGACCGTCGTATTATGGATAGTTCAACAACCTCAATTCGCAAAAGCAAGATCCTGTCCTTTCCACAAAACTGCCGACATTAATTTTAAAGATTGAAATAAAATTCCAGGAAGGGGATGAACCCCTCTAAACCTCTCGACGGGATTGCTGGAAGTTCCATTCCAACGTGATACCGCTTGATAGAAAAGATACAGTCAAAAGATACTCGGCCTAAATGACGCGAAAGCTGCAGAAGCTGCGAGACAAGGTCATACTGGATCTTGATTAAATGGGGACAAGTTCTTAATTAAGTAATGCTGCAGGCTGTTTATTCAAATTTCAGATATCCGAGTAACGTCAACCACGTTTCCGACTTCCTGCCTATAGGGAGGACAGAAGGCCATCGGCCCCACGGGAGCCATAATATAGGAATGCTCATAGTACAAAATGATCTTCAGAAAACAGAGGTTATTGGTATAGGAAACCGTGGAGGAGATCTGACCAACAATTAAAATGCAAGAGGAGTCAAGAGACGGTTCTTTGGCATAGTTCTGGAAATTTCATTCGCCTTTATTTTTTTTGAATGATAAGTTCTACAGTTTAAATATTCGTTGTAAGGCTTCGAAGCGGTACAATTTTACTGCTTTAACTTAGGGGTGCTGCTTAAAGTTTAATATGTGCAACGATAGTTCTTTATTCGAGATCGTTCCTGTAATGTGGCTTATAATTTAACATTCTCGGGAAGCTAAAATGGTCAACTACTTCGTGTTTGACTTGGGAAACAAAGCTTTTCTTCACAATAGCCTTAAAATTAACCTAAGTGTAATGTCCAACTATTTAAACTAACTATTTTAGTTTAGTGAAGACCTAAGGCTTTCAAGAGTATACTCTCTTAAATGTTCTAACTTGCAGTGCAAATAATCTAAACTATTATTGCACCTTGCCAATATCCAATTCTTTTTAGAATTTCGTCAAGTTTTTAATCTGAACTTTCTATAATCTGATGAGCGTATTATGCTGTTCTTAAATATTCTGATGAGCGTAATATGCTGATCCTCATATTTATAAATGACTATAATTAACATTATATTAATATATATATATAGATAAAAAATTAAAGCCTGAACTACATATAACTCGGTAATATAAATATATATAATATTTATATAGCTAATTATATATAAAATATATATATAATATATATAATATATATTAATAATTATATATATAATATAAATAATAATAAATATAATATCTATATATATATATATAAATTAATAATATTATATATATAGAATATATATTAATAATAATATAAATAAATAGATATTATATATAAATAAATTATATGAATATATATATTTATATATAATAAGTATAATAATAATATATAATTTAATATAATAAATTAATAATATATATATATTATTATATCAAAATATAATATAAATATAAATACTATATATACTTATTAAATAATAATATATCATAATTATTAATAATAAGTATATATATATAATAAAAAGAATATATAATAAAAATATATATTAATATAATTATATATATAGTATTTATATAATTGAGATAAATAGCTTATTAATTCAAAAATCACCATTTTGTTCGTATTATGTCTGTTTACACAAAGTAGTCCGACTTTTAGTAGATTGTAATCCTACTAATCAGTTCACTGTTACTATTACATATGAATTACACTATTATTAAGGGTTGAGTTGACAAATTAATATATAATATTAAATTATATATTATAATTATATATTATATATTATATGATTAAATAATTAATATAATAAATATATTATAATTAATATAATATATAATATAATTATATATATTATATAATTATATATATAATAATATATAATATATATATTAATAAAACAGTTGCCGATATAATATATATCATAAAATACATAATAATATATATACATTACTATATATAGTCATATAATTCTATATATATAATACCTATACCAGCGTATATATATATATATATATATAAGTATATGTAACTGATCACATAATATATATATATAAGTTGATATATATTAGTAATATATATATATATATATTATACGGTAAAAAAAGATAAAGTAATAATATATTTAATAATAATATAAATTAATTAATATAAATATAAGGTATTATTATAGTTTCTCGGTTTTAAGAAACATTTAAATATAAACTCAAAGTTAAAGCTTTTCTCAGACCTAATGGCTGCCTCAATGCCTGATTAGGCCTGCTTTATTATTACCATTACTTTCTTACTGTCGGTAAATTCTGATGAAAATAATAATTTCTATAACTTCTAAATCTGATTTAACATAAACAAATTATTCAAATTCCCAACAACTTCCTTTTTATATCTGAAAAATAAAATATTCCATGTTGCAATTGAGGCTCATGTGTTTCTTCAAATGGTTTTTAATTAACTATTTTTCCTATGTAAAATGCCTATCTTTGGAATGTTGGTTTACTTTAAATGACGTATTTGTTATTTATTTTTAGTTCTTTAAGATGTGTTTTCCATATTCAAACAACCGTTAAGATTCTGTCGTTTTTTCTATTAAGATTATGAGCTATAATTTCATGTCACGTTTCTAACATTTGAGCATACATATTTAATTCGTCTCGGCGCTCTATATATATTATATAATATATATATATATATATTATATATTATATATTATATATATATGCGCCAAACTATCTATTTAGGTTTCTTTGGTTCTGGCAACGAAACTATACAGGTTGGTTAGGTTGAATTGTATTGCAACGTGTATCAATCTCGGTTAGGTTTGCATTGCTGTGCAACGTGAATCCATCTCGGTTAGGTTGCATTGCTGTGCAACGTGTATTCATCTAGGTTAGGTTGCATTTCTGTGCAACATGTATCCATATAGGTTAGGTTCAACTGTGGTTAAATGCCAGTATTTAATATAAATATAGTATATATTCTATATATATATATATATATATATATATATATATATATATATATATATATATATATATATATATATATATATATTATATATATATATATATATATATATACATCTATAATATATATATATATATATATATATATACTATATATATCTATATATATAATATATATATATATATAATATTTTAAGTAGATATATATATATATATATATATATATATCGTACTTGCTTCACAATTACTCTTATTTCGAATGCATACCATATTTGGTAAGCTATGCATTGGTGAAAATTAGAATTCGTCACACCTTAGAAATTCGTTGCTTGCAAACCAACGCAATATACAAGTATGGCCTTGTAATTGAGTCGGACGCTGGTCGTTTCCTCTCGGTTACAAGAGCCCGCATTAGTTCTCTGTGGCCAGTCAAACTATCAAGGTGTTTTGGTGATTGTGACATAAATGGAAATCTATCAAGCCCCTATGCTTCAGATATATATATATATATATATATATATATATATATATATATATATATATATATATATATATATATATATATATATACCTATTATTTTTCTGTGTGTGTGAGATAGTTTGCACCGTCATAGTGATAAGTGCTTAGTAACCTGCAATTCGTAGCTAAGCTCGAATTCACCATTTATATATATATATATATATATATATATATTAATATATTATATATAATATATATATATATATATATATATTATATATATATATATATATATATATATATATATATATATATATACACATATTAGGTATATATATATATACAATTATATATATATATATACACATACTCCTTATATAATTATGTGGCCACATAATTATATATATAAGTATGTTTTATTTGTAAACTCTATTTGCAGTATATTTTATATATTTTGTTTTCCTAAATGCTGGACAAAAGTTTCTCGAAGACATTAGTAATGAGAGAAGTTCATTTTTTGTAGAGAAAGAATCTCTAGATAAGTAAGAGGTAAGAAACGTGTTCAACCGAATTAATTGTTGTACCGAGTATAAAAATAATCTAATATTCATTCATAACACATTTTTAATTATACAAGGTTAAAACAATTGTCTTCTTATAAAAAATATAAATGCATGATGTTAATCACCCAAAGCAAATATGTGATCACCGTCAGAACTGCTAAATATGAAATGTTAATTACCCAAAGCAAATGTGTGATCACCGTCAGAACTGCTAATTATGGAATATTGTTAACATTATAAAAGCATTTAACTAATTGTATGTTTAATGAGTTTTATATTATTTACATTACATGTTTCTAATTTTTATATAATGCTTTTTTAGGCGGATTTTATACTGAGTTTGTTTTATGGTTAGAAGTCCACCGTTGTGGCAAAATAAAGATTTGTTGTTGAAGACTCTTCCTATGCCCTGTGTGCCGAGTCGCATTTACAATTGGAGAAAATTTCCATATTGGCCACCTCAAGCCGAGGATTTCCGTTCCATCACTTCCGTGATGCAAATTGGTCAGATGATGTTTCCAGGGTCCGAACCCCGGACCGAGGCCCCACGACTCAGCCGCCTCTACTTATATGGCAGCATCGAGAGAGGATGCATAAGTAAGGTTTAGATGCGATAAAAACAAATTTTCATCACATCTATTATATATATATATATATATATATATATATATATATATATATATATATATATATATATATATATATATATATATATATATATATATATATATATATATATATATATTTAACCCCCAAAGAGAGCTCTCTACGAAAAAAGGTTTCTAGAAACATAATTAGGGTGGATAAATCATCCAATTTATCCAATAAAATTTTTGTCGAAAATTTGTTATTATTATTATTTTATTATTATTATTATTATTATTCTGTCTATGATTTGCATATCTGTGAATAACGTGAAGGACTGACTAGCTAGCAGTCGTTCGCATTATTCCTTTTATGAACATTGTCGATTAAATTAAAAAAGTTTCTTTAAAATAAATAAGATTTTATTTAATCATTATATTATTATTATTATTATTATTATTATTATTATTGTTTTATCATTTATATGTAGAAGGGTTGAAAGGGATGATCTTCCATCGTTATTTAACCATACCATATAAATGATTAAAATTAGTTGGAAAAAATATTTCCGCACTAATTGAAACGATAATTAATAATTAATAATAATAATTAACCTATGTACATGTTGTCAAATTTTCAAATATTTTACTAACAAATGCTCTGTTTATTGAAAAAAGAAACTACTTAATTTTAAGAAAACTTTGAAGTCGGAGTCGGAGAATGATGATAATAATTATTTTTTATTTCTTCATCTCTTTCCTTATTCATTCTTTTCTTTAACTTGGCAACTGCGTTGAAAATTGCACAAACAAAGAGAAAGAATTCAGGAGGGAGTTTCAAAACCATTGCCTCACAAAAAACGTTGTTCGCTGTGTCGGAGTCGTGAGCGAGAAGTTGTTTACAAAAAGTGGAGTCGGAGTCGAGAAATCGAACTGACAGACCAACCGACTAACGGCGCTGAAATGCGTACATTGTAAACATCTCGTTCAAATCATACACAAGCGCTCATACACTAGAGCAGCAGTAGAAGTCCTTGAAACAGAACTCTCTTTGTTTTCTTCCTTTAAAACTATTTTCAACTTCACTTATATATATATGTATAGTATATTTATTATATTATATATATACATATTTTATTATATAATATATATATATATATATACAATAGTAGTATATATAATATATATATATATTATATTATAGTACGGATATATATATCTTTAAATCTACCTGTAAGTGTGTGTGTTCAGACACACAACTGCTGACATTTTTTTTATTGGGAAATATCTACGGGTGGTTTAATTTTAAGTTGATAAATATCTTTTAGTTTATATATATATATATATATAATATATCTATATATATATATTTATATTATATATATATATATATATATATATATATATTATATATTATATTATTTATTATAGTATTATATAATATATATAATATATTCTAAGTTATCCTATAGAGGATACCCCCTGATTATTAAACCATTTTGTCGATTAGGAAAAGCCTGACAAGTCATCGCAAAAGCAGACAAAAGATTAAAATCATTTTAAGTTATAGTATTATTAGTTATATAATATATATATATTATATATATATATATTATGAATATATATAGTATATATATATATAATATATATTATAATATATAATATATATTATATAATTATATATATTATTATATTATATATAATAGGGATCAATTGAGTTGGGAAAAACGGAAAATTTTTATGAGAAAATTTTGTCTAGTATAACCTATATAGGTGTCCTAAACGTTGCATAGTAGTAAAAAAGTAGTAGAAGTAGTTAGCATACGAGATCCGCATGACAACATTTTTTCTGTGAAATTCTTCCGACCATTTTGATAGTACTATGGTGACATATTGGAAAACCTCCACCATTATTTTTGCAATTTAATAAAATCTATATAAATTTATAGATATATCATATAGTATAGCGAGAGATTCCGCAGACAAAATGTAAAGTTCCAATACTTAGTTGACACTCGTGTTGGAGCATACGGAGAGATAGTTCAAGTGTCATAACGACGTTTTTGTGCGTTGATTTTGGTGATTAGCGAAAACAAAATGGCGGAGGAACATGTTCGGAGATAGTGGAAATAACGGTGCTGCTGAAGAAGGAGAGAGATGAAAGAATTCGGGGTTGAATGAGGGTATATGATGAAGGCATGACGTAAGCAAGCAACCGGAGGGGGGTGGAATGAAACGCCTGTAACCCAAGGGGGGGACACCTCCATAGGAGGTTTTCCCCTGCCACGCTTCCTGTAGACACAAGGGCCAGTCCAAACCTACACCGCTCTCTTAGCCAGACGTCCCAGTAGTAGGGAGGGAGCCTCCCCACGGTCGGAACTCCACATACATGCAAAAAAACGATTGCGGTCGACAACACCGTTGGACTTACAGTTAAAAGCCTGCTACATTGACATATTGTTAAAAGGGAATCCGTCGAGAAATTGGGGGGATTTGAAATCATAACCTCGATGAAAGCAAGTGGGAGGGCGTAGAGATACCGAACACCTCCCCATGGGGGACAGGAGAACCCCCAGCGATCCAAAATCAAGCCATAGGATCAGTCCAAACCCCTGCTGGGCCTAACACACAACAACCAAGCATCCTCACTGGAGGAGTTATGGGAGGAAACACCAAGAAAGGTGCCAGCAAGGACGAGAAAACTCAACTTATGGTTCTTACGGCACGGGGACGATGTCCCCAAGCCTTCTATTACGCAGCATGCCCTGGTGAAATTACCCCATGCCTAACCAACCACCACCTTACCCTGGAGCATGGCAAGGTTATCCCTATATGCCTCCACAACAATTTGGAGTCCCTTATTACCCTACTAACCTGTTTAACACCGCTTTTCCAACGATTCCCGAGAATTTGAAATTATTTGGCAAACATTTGAAGACAAGAACATGGAAAGGAATCTTGTATCCAGACTTCGTCACTTCTTTGAATGAGAAGCTAGATGCTTTAGGCCCATTAACTGAAAGTCAAAAGATCACTTCGCAAAGTCAGCCATATCAACCGACCAAACTAGTGAAGGCAGGAAACTGACCTTCCGAGAACAGCTTTTCAAAATTCACCAGATTACAAGATTTTCTCGCCCAGTTAAAGACTTTTCTACAACCGGAAGAGAGGAAAACAATTTTCGAGCTCTGGTTGGACTTCTTAGAATATAGAAGAGAGAGAGACTCAATCTTCACAGATTTTGTGCTAGAGTTGAAGGACCGATTACGAAAGTATCAGAACCGCCTTCACGATTTGGATGATAAAGCCATGTTCAACTCAAGGCAGATAAACATCTTAGTCACAGGGAAGATCATTCAAAATATAAATGAACGAAGAGATGGAGAGAGATTACGAGAGAAGATCCTTAGAGTGTTTGATACAGAGATGAACTTAAATGAATTGATAGAAAAGTTATCTCAAATTTCCAATGGAGCATTATTAAAAGATGAGTATAAAAGGCCAAATGAGGGCCGCACCACTAAGGTGTTTTGGGCCAAAGAAGAATCGAGAGGGAGACAGAGGGTGGGAGTTAATAATTCATACAACCAATGAAGCCAAGGTATGAGGAGAAGGGAGGAGAGGAGGTGAAACCCAGCTACACTCCTCAAAGGAGGAGAGATGAGGTGAAGTTGAGTAATACTTTTCAAAGGAAAAGAGAAGAGTTGAAGACAGGGTATGCCACACCGAAGTTTAAGGGCTTCCTAAAGAAGATGTCCGCCCAGGAGTTAAGAGAACATCCTGTGTGCTTCTTTTGTGAGACGTGGGTCACTCGTCCCAAGCTTGCCGCTGGGAATGGCCCTACTGCCGAGAATGCATGGCATATCATCGAAGGGGGTCGCAACCTAAGTGTAGAGGAGCACCGCCTGGAGACTCTACCCAGAAACACCACTAATGTTCACATCCATACAATCATATCGTTTAAAGAGATAAAAAAACACGATTGATATGGACAAAGATAAGAGGAAAAAGCAGAGTTTACAACCGGCCAGCGGCAGGACCTTCTCCAAGACGAAGAAAGGTACAGCGCCTGATGGGAGGTCAGACAACGCGAGAGTGTTAATGGCTGAGAGCCAGCGAAGATTTCGAGTGAATGAAGAAGTGGAGGGTAATGATGATAGGATGTACTGAAGAAGAACTTGTTCTTTCTTCTTTCCTCTCATTCCTCAGGGTAGATAGAGAATGAAAAATTTTTAGAATCGGGCAAGGAGAGGAGACGTGGTGAGAAAAAAGTTTAAAGATAGAGAGAAAAGATGGGAAGCTAGGCGAAAGAAGAAGGAAAAGAAGTCGTGCAGCAACCTTTTAGACTGGGACGACACTTTTACACGAACCTACCTTGCTCCATCTTTAAGTAGTAGGCAGACGAAGACCAAAGTTTTGGTTGACACCGGATCTAGTGTCAGTATCGTCACCGCCCGGCGGCTCAAACAATTGGAAAAGGAGGGAAACTTTAAAGCAATCCTCCGTAAGACCGATTTAGTAGTACAGGGGGTGAACAGTAAGCCAACGGTCTTAAAAGGAGAAATACAACTATACCTTCGCCTACATAAAAAGCATTACCTCACTACTTTCCAAGTGAGTGATAACGATGGAGAGAATAGTTGGGATATTCTTTTAGGTAGCAATGTTTTGTCTAACATTCCCATAACTTTGAACTTCTTTTCTGCACAGATGTCTATCAAGGAGGATGGAGAGATAGACATTCCGATCTTTGCCGATCCACTCGGAATTTATTTGGTTAGAGAAGTTTCTGAGGGAATCTTAAAGTGATAAGGGACCTCAAGAAAAAGGAGCAGTTGCCCCCGGCCCGAGGGTCGAGAGGGGGGGGAACAAAGGATTCGAACCAAATTTTCGCTAAACAACCGCACGTGCTGCGGATAAGCATCTTTTTCCTAAAGGGACCGCCTTGCAGCTAAAGCGCACGAAGCGGATCAGCTCTTTCGTAGGGGCCGCCTGCCAGTTTAATAACACGCAAGCGGATAGTATTTCTCATAGGGAGGCCGCCCAGGCCAGTTAAGAGTAAACGGCGGCTGTGCTCGCTCCTTAGGAAGGTCGGATTTGTTCTGTGTCCAGAGAGGGAAGACAACTCTTCAGTTCGGACTTGAAGAAGCTGCATGTATGAAGAGGGAAAAGAGATAGGGAAATTGGCTTAACGGAAAAAGCTCCAGTTGAGACTGACAAGGTGAAAGGGAGAAGGAGGGAATTAGCTACTCCCTCAATGTCACAGTTTGATTCCGAGGGGAAGACCCAACTCAAGCACACTCTCAGTTTGGAAGGAAAATTTGGACAATCCGAAGAGTTTGGAAGTTTTGGAGAGGTCGATGACCATGTGAGGAGATGGCCATCTGAAATGAGGGATGAAAGATTTCAATAAAGTTAAAGGGTATTGGAGAATGACTGTTGTTGCCTAGTAACCCATGCGGATATCTAAACTCCAACCGAAACTCAAGATGAATTTTGACTGGAGCGAATTGTGCTAATGACATCCAGCTTCACGAAGGACTTGTAGTGTCGCGAATACAATTAGTCCTGTGAGGGATAACACGGTTATCCTCAGTTATTAAATTTGAGTGATCAATTGTTTTGTTTGGAAAAAGGTGTGTATCTAGGAGAAGGATATCCGATTATTAGCAAACAGATCCGGAGAGGCACAGACGTAAGAGGACACCAGAGAACCGTTTCTTCTAATGTAGCCACCTGCCAAAAGGTCTCACGAAGACAGAGTTAAGGAGGGTGTACAAAGAGATCATAGAGAAAATGTCAAAAGAAGATGCAGAAGACTGTTTCTCTGAAAAGCAGAGAATGGGGAACTGTTAGAGCTCGCTCATTGGCTACCATGATGGTATTGCTAGATGATGATGCTGTCCAGTCTGTCGCTTAGAAATTTAAGGATTGACTGTACCCGATGCCCGAAAGTCATTTTTCGTAAACAATACAGATTACCGCACGGTACTACAGACATGATGATTTACCGAGTTGGCATTGAAAAAGGGGTCATCAAGCAGGGTACAGACCCCACTCTGTTCAACCGCTATCGTGTGGAAAGATAAATAGTAGAAACCAAGGGTGTGTCTGATTACAGGTACCTCAACTCCCATAGCGTTCAGGACGTGTTTCCTCTGCCTTCTATCGACGAGTTTTCACATCCTAGGGGGTAACAGGTATTACATCAGTAGATTTATCTTGGATGCATAAGCCTTGGAATAGAGGAAGGGACGCCAAAAGTGATGGCTTTAGGACGAGGAAGGGCCTCTGGTGTCCCACTCGCTTGATTGTTCGGACATAAGAATGCCCTAGCAGTATTATGCCGCACTATTGACATGCCTTGAACACTCTTATGGACAGGTTGCACGTCTATCTAGACGAACGTTTGTCTGGCAAGAACGTGGCAGGAACACTTTGAAAATTGGAGAATAGTACTCACTGCTTTTAGAGAAATAAGCTCAGAATAAATATCATAAAGTTGTAGTTTCTCAATCAGCTGTTTGTTGTACATGGGATTCCAAATAGGAAGAGATGGATTAGTCAGATCCGGCAAGGTAGATAATGAAGAGTTTTGTCCGCTCCTACCGAATGTGTAAGGAGACACGAGTTTGCTCGGTTCTTCAGTTATTTCGCTTCCGATAAAGGATCTTTGCCGCAGTGACAATCCTTTGTCGAATCTGTAAAGAAAAATGTTCTTTGCCTTTGGACGAAAAAACAACAAAAGCTTTCGACACTTTGAAAGAGAAACTGGTGGTTGCAGCCCAACTAACTTCACTGATATACGCAAGGAATTCTGCGCTGAATACAGACGCAGTAATTACGGAATAGAGGGGTGTTGTACAACTGACAGAGTGAAGGAGGGAGAAGCCTTATCTTTCGTGTCCCGGAACACTCAGGGGCAGTGAGTTAAATCGTGATACGATCGAAAAAGAGTGTTTAGCCGTGGTGCTTCTGCTTGCAAGTTTAAGAAACCATCCTTCGGCTATAACCATTATAACAGACAATCAACCCCTTTGCTTTATTTTTAGAAATAAGCAGCAGACCGGCCGTTTAGCTCGATGGAATCTCAGTAAACAGCTTCTCACCCACCATAGTGTATAAAAAAGGAAAGAACAATGTTGCCTCACTATCTGAGTAGGCATCGGCATCTAATGTGTTCCTGGTCAAAGAAATAGCGAAAAATAGAGAGAGCAAAAACAACAGAAAAGTTTCCTCGAATAGATTTCGCTTGAGTGGGAAACCCTTTTCATCAATAGAACAAGGAAAAGTGTCCCACGTGTAGGAAAATTGTAAATGGGCGAAGAGAATCGACAGCCCCCACATCTAATAATAAGGCTTTTACATTACGCTGGTGGACAACCGTATCTTGTACATGTTCCAGACAGTATGATTTACAGTGTGATAGACCAGTGCCACGCTTCATTGGCTAGCGGACACGGTGGTCAGCAAAGAACTGAATATTTCAATAGACCGTTTATTTCTTAGTGCAAAGATATTTTCTGTATTTCAGTGTGTGTTCCTTGTGTGGTGTTTTGTGCCTCTCCCATAGAGATTAATAGATGGCCATTGCCTTATACACCCTTTTTACGCGTTCATGTTGACAGTATTGGGAAAATTGCATGCTTGTACGGATCGGAGCAAATACATCTTGTATTTCGGCGTTTTTAACACGTTATGTTGAGTTAGTGCTGCAAGATAGGAAGAGCGAGAATGTGCAGGCATTAAAGACGAGGGCCCATATGTAGGCAATAGTGCCTCAACTGTTGTCTCTGACATGCTTGGATTTCGACAGGGTATTTAAGGACTTATGTAGAGGCGGTGGAGGAAATTAAAGAGGTGAAATTTTGCTTTACAAACCTAATCCAAAATGGCTGATGGTGGAAAGAATCAAATGCTGATATGAATTTTCTTGGCGACACTACGTGAAATGCTAATCACCGAGACTGGGATAGGTTACCTGAGCTGTTGCCCAAATCGCAAATTCGCGTATATCGATTATAGGGTTTCTCCCCATTTCCTTTACATGGTTATCAAAAGGCTCCCTGTCGAGATGCTGATTAGTAATCACCTTGTGATAAGTCGAGAAACATGAGATTATTTCAGACGAAGTAGATACGATAGTAGAAAGGATCGATTATATAAGAGATTTGGCAGGGAGAAGTTAGAAGGCGGAAAACATCAAACACTTGGAGCAACAACATAAGAGGGCCAAACAGAGAGATTAAAATAGGAGATTACGTGTGTCATGAGAGTTAAAAAGCCCATTAAGTTCGAAATTAATGTGTCAAGTTTGAACGGGCCCATATATTGCCAATTATTGAGAGGACTAAACAAACTGAATAGTGTATTGTTAGAGTCAGGCCGAACTTCTGTCATTAGACAAGTTAAGGTGGTCCCAGGCAGAAAGTTCACCGAGTCGCATTTTGATTTATGAATGATGAGTTTGGAACCCCCACGCAGTGGAAGAAATGTTGAGCCTCCAAAGAACAAAAAAGGGAAAGAATTGAGGAAAGACAACAGAGAAGAGACTCAGGAGTCCTTCGAGAGAGAAGAAAGAAGAAGAAAAGAGGAGAAGAGGCGAAGATGGACGAGAAGTAGAAGAGATCGAGAAATAGAAGAAGTAGGTGAAGTGGAAGAACTTCTCCTCCTGCACTAATCAAATGTCTTCCAATATTCTTTCCAAATTCATGACTGCACAAATTCAGTCGGACCCCTTTCCAATATCCCATTTTCCAAATCTCACTGAATACTGCACTCTACTCTTTTAAATTCCCTCACCAGCGTACAAGTGGTACGAATCCTGAGCCATCCGCTCCAGTGCATACAACCGACCCGGTGGAACCGTAGAGAAATAACTGTTGGAAGAAAGAAGTTAGGATGAGATTGTAGAAAGAAGAAGATACAGCGATGTACTCGCCGGAAGGGGCCGTCCAGGCAATGAATTCAAGTGTTCCACTCCAAAAATTGACTTCCCTAAGACTCCCTCCAACCCTGCGGTGCGGGAACAGAAGTCAGACCCATCTTTGTCCCCATTCAGCCAGGAGATTTCCTAACCCTGTTCAACGAAATTTTCCAGAGCGCAGAACGAAGGTGAGGTGTATGAGTTATGGGGAGCCCTCTAAGCAATACCCTGTAAAATTCCAACTATCCCAGTGAAAGATGGCCACTTTCCCATTCCCGCTGTTGTTTCATCTCCTAGGAATTCGTCCAGATAACAGAAAACAGGACCCGTCTTACCGGCCCATAATATGTTTACTGGCCCTAGAGATTCTACACCCCGAGTTACAAGAAACAAGGATGAAGGAACAAGCCTTACAGCAACAGCCCGAGGCAAGACACAGGGAGACAGCGAAGATCTGTCACCTCCATCTGTCGAATTGGCATTTGAACACCAAGTCCGTGGAGGGAAGAGCTTGGTACTTGCCTCCTGGTACTAGTTGTCAATTGTATATACTTCTGTATATTCCTAGATTTAAGAGAAATTGTTTAGTTTGTAGAATGAATTCTTCTATTCTGTTAGTCGAAGAAGAGGGGAGGGGGGATATATACTTTAATTTAAGAGTGGATAAAGGTCATTCGCTTTGCAGCTGTATAAAATTTTTTTTTGTTTACGTAGTTTAAGAAAACTTAGTGGATTAGAAAAAAATTAGACTGGATTAGTTGACGATCGTCATAATTTTAAGAGATTAGCTGGATTAGTATATATTCTTAGATTGTTTAAGGAAATGAAGTCGGGATTATATACATATCCGTAAATCTAATCTTAGAATTTGATGTAACTTCACTAGATCTTAGAATAGATTAAATTCAAATACTAGTTTTTATCTCCTTTTTTTTTCTAATAGAAACTTTTAAAAATATGTTTCACTCTCAGAATAAGGGGGGGCAGCGATTTTAATGCAACTAATAAAAAACAAAATAGAAAAACCAAAAACTTTTCTATTAAAAAAAAAAAAAATAAGTAAATAAGTAGTAAGTAAGTAAATAAAACCAATTATCAATAATGACATAACAGTAATATCGTAAGTAAAGTAATAAGTAATATATATATATAAACGTTAAGTTTAAAGAACTCTTACATTTAGATTTTATTCTACTAATTCGATTATAATTAAGAAACCAGTTAATTTAGGTAGTTTAGGTAATACGCATGCTTCAACTAGACCACTTAATTTTAAAATATAATTAAATATAGCGACCTTTAAAACATTTTCAACCCAAGAAAGTATAAAGTATAAATATGTTCAGAATGATTTCGGAATCAACTTGTTGCTACTCATCATTGTATCAACATGCCAAAGCAACCTCATCAATGAAAAAGAGAACGAAGATCTCCCGTTAGTTCTATTGTCAGGAGAAGTCACTTCAATAGAAGGATACCTCGATTAGTTAATCTTCATTAAATGTCCTCAGATATTAAAGAAACTATCATCAAGACGACTAACTGGTAACCAACGTAAAAAAGAATCGTTTCTACATCGTTCGAACACATTATTCTAAATGTTTCACCATCAATAGGCGCACAAATGGAATTCAAGTAATGACCACCGAATAAAGTGTTAGCCGAAATTATACGAGTAAGTAATTGCCCTTGGATTCTGCAAAGATCAAAGAGGAAGCGAGCCGCTTTTGATTGGAAGAGACGTAATCACCATTCTCTTTGGCACTGCACGATACACAGGTAAATACTTGAAGAAGATCAAACATTTAGGTAATTGGCCTCTACTCAACTTATTGATTACTGATTAAAGGAACAATTGAAGCGAATACTCGTACTACATAATTTTTAGGGATAGCTACAAAATTAATAGAATTTCAAAGTAGTTTAAGTGCAACGCACAATATATACCAGATGGGCAAGTTTTTGGGCATTAATAATCTAATGAACAGGCACGGTTCAGAATATTTAACCAAATCCACCAATTTTTGTGATAAATCACTCCAACTTGCAACGATCACAACGCCAACATTTTTTTCTCCATCTTCCTATTACTTTTTGTACTAGAAATGAACAGAAACTAAACTTCACACGTCATCCTCTAGAAACAAACATCAACCTTTTTAACCTCTTGACTATCCCAATCTGATGCCTAGTCCCTGAAGTTAATCATCTATTCCTTTATCTCATATAGAGAATTTGTCTTTAAAACTTATATTTTCCTACCACCTTCCTTAAGAACAGATCATTAACTTGAGTCATTGTATAC
>JABUQX010081382.1:0-2500 GCA_015478945.1 Trachelipus rathkii
TAAACTTATTCTCATAATTCAGTTAACCAACTTATTAAAGTATTTTTTGAGAGTGGTAAAAGCAAGCCACTTCAATATATATATATATATATATATATATATATATATATATATATATATATATATATATATATATAATATATATATATATATATATATATATATATATGATATATATATATATATATATATATAAAAATGCTATGAAAACACTACACGCTTAAAAATATAAGAGATAGTTACCTTCGTCTGCTAGGTAAGTAGCTGTACAAATGACTTAAAATGTAAAATTGTGTTCCAAAGAAATCGTGTTTTCTGGGCGTGAAGGGATGCCCGAATGAAAAGAAATGTTTAACCTTAAGCCAATGGGAAAAATTATATTCCTCTACGTCATGTAAATTGGGCGTTGAAAAGTGATGGGAAGTCCTGAATGGTGTTTTTATTAGAAATTTCTCGATGGACAGATAAATTGATCTAGAAACAAAATTAGTTTTTAGTTAAATAGAAAAAGGAAAAAAAGAGAAAGGTTTTATGTCCCAGTGGGAAAATTTAAATTCATAGGAACGTTTAGAAGAAAGGCAAAAGAAAAAGTAATTCTTCCTCCAATCCGTTTTATAAATCTTGAGAAAGAAAGTAATTAACATATATATCTATGATTCCAAAGGAGCTTTGATGGAGAAATGGCCTTTTTTGGGAAATTTAAGTCAAAAGATAACTTAAGAGGAAAAAAAGGAAAGGTTTATAAGATATGTTTGGAAGAAGGGGAAAAGATACAAATGGTGCCTATAAACAGATACATATATTATCTGTATTTTCGATAAAGGAAATCTTTTTCTAAGTAACTATTGATTAAGAGTCAATATATATATATATATATATATATATATATATATATATATATATATATATATATATATATATATATATATATTATATATATATATATATATATATATATATATATATATATATATATATATATATATATATATATATATATATATATATATATATATATATATACACAAAACAATACAGAACAAAATAGTTTTCGTTTTTTTTTCCCCAACTCGTCAATTATTTCATTTACGTTCACTTGAATTTCTCGGTGAATCGATAGCAGTGCAAGACCATTCAGCCTGGTTTGTGATGTTGTATTTCTCAAGTAAGTTTTAATTCTTCTTAGGGTGGAAAATGTTCTCTCGGGTGTTGCAGTTGATATAGGTATAGTTGCGAGGATTTGCAGCAACTTGAATATGTTGGGGAACATGACCTTATTGCAGGTAGTTAGAGCATCCATTGCAGTCTTATATGGCAGATTTTTGGTATTTTGGCATTTTCTATATAATTTGAACTCTGCTATTACATCCGAAGGAGGTTGGTCGAGGTCTGTAGCATACGTTTCTAGAAGAGCTCTCAAATCCCTTTCTTCCTCACTGGACATTGGAAGGGAAATTGATGATGGAAATAGTACTTGAAATACTTTAAATATATCAGTGTTTCGTAAGAATCTATGTTCCAATTCATATATAATAAATTCAATGAACGGAATATAAATAGTGACACGATAGTAATCTTCAGGCTCAAGAATGGATGGATTTGAAAGATATTTTTGATGCTTGTTATTCTTGGAATAATCACAACTCCAAGTTTTTCGCATAGAGTTTTAGTTTCTTGAAAGATCTTGCGAAAGTTATTGTTAGCATCATTGCGCAGACCCTGTAGTTATCTCTGTGTAGCAGTAGCCACATTTAAAGAAGATTAAAGATCGGTGTTTATTTTTTGTAAGTGTTTACTAAATGGTAGACCAACTCCGAATACTTCATGTATGACAAGTAACTAAAGCAAAAACTGTGGATGTAATATAGCACTTTTTAGCAGTGCTGCATCTCGAGAAGCATCTGTGCCTCTCCAGTTTTCAATTACATCTAAATGAGTCTAATACAGGCATTAAAAGTTCAAAGAAATCACTCACAGAATGGTATCTTTCAACTGAGCGTCAGTGCCTTTCAAAGTTTTAACTTTCGTTGAGAATTCTGAATTTTCGATTTCTTTTTACACAAAATGTCTTTTCCTTTTGGCGAACTAAAAATCATGTGCTTTTGCAATGACTTCAATGCAACATCGAATTCCTACGACTTCACAAACCTTGGATAAAACTAAATTCAGTGAATGAGCGTAAACTGCAAGTGAATGAATCCTAGAAATGTGTGCTTGCACTCCGTTGAAAGCACCCGACATCACTGCAGCTCCATCATATCCTTGACCCCGAAGATACGCTGTATCAATGCCTAAACAATCCAAAACTTTCTAAAATTAGATCAGCCAGTCCTGTGCCTGTTAAATCACATGTAGGAACAAAATTTAGAAAAACTTCACATAGTTTTAGTGTCTCAGTATTAACATATCTAACACAAATGGAAACTTGCTCAACGCCGGAGATATCCGAAGTTTCATCTACGAGAGCTGCAAAACATTTAGCCTTGTTAACAATGTCAAC
>JABUQX010081382.1:12500-19505 GCA_015478945.1 Trachelipus rathkii
AAATATACCTTTGGTCCATCTACTTAAAGTAAGTAAAATAGCATACAGTAATCTTATTTTATATAAAAGAAGAAAAGAAAGAAACAGTGCATGCATGGCGTTCAAAGCAACTGAAATTTTCTTCCCAGTAGGATCAAATGTCTTTTAGACCGCTAAAAAAATAAGAAAAGAAAAAGAAAAAAAGAAAACAAAGGCGTGTTGCTTCAAGGAGACAACACAGAAAATGACGCAACAAACACGTTTGTTTTGGTATTATTAAAACGACATTTTACGTTTTAATTTCCCTCGTGCATGTGATGGAACTAGTTAGTCTTTCTGCACGCACGCACGCACGCACACACACATACTCCCCTAATATATATATATATATATATATATATATATATATATATATATATATATATATATATATATATATATATATATATATATATATATATATATATATATATATATTATATATATATATATATATATATGTGTGTGTGTGTGTGAGTGCGGTAAGTTTTCCGAAAATATCTTATGAGAATGGTATAGGCAGCTTGTTATCATCTGATGGCATGGTTCTAATCTTATCTAATCAATGTAAGTCCGATAGAATAATCTTATAAAATATATAGGAAAACTCCAAGCGTCATACCTTGCTGTTGAGCGAAAAAATAAGCAAATTTTGCGAGTACGAAACTTTCGCTCACCCAGTGAAATCGTACGAAATAATTTGAAAAAAAGATTTTGAATCTCTCTCTCTCTCTCTCTCTCTCTCTCTCTCTCTCTCTCTCTCTCTCTCTCTCTCTCTCTCTCTCTCTCTCTCTCTCTCTCTCTCTCTCTCTCTCTCTCTCTCTCTCTCTCTCTCTCTCTCTCTCTCTCTCTCTCTCTCTCTATATATATATATATATATATATATATATATATATATATATATATATATATATATATATATATATATATATATATATATATATATATATATATATATATATATATTAATATTTCTGACCTATTTCCTATTTCTTACATTTGTATAATTTATATTGTATAAAACAAGTGTTTGACACAGTTGAGTTGGTCTGTTTACTTAATAGTTAAATTGATTACCAAATTCTCATTCATATTATTAATTTTAATTGAATAAAGGAGTTATTTGACTTCACAAGATAACTATTTTTTGCCGTTGTTATAATCTTCATTTGTTATAGTGTATGTTGTCGGTCCTTTTTCCCTTAGAAAATTCTATTACTATATGTTATATACCGAGATAATGATAAGGTAAATTTCTTAATAAGAAATCGCGGTTTTTCAACTTTAAGTATTTTAACAAAATAGAATGTTTTATTTTTGAAAATTGGATAATATAAAGTTGCAAGCTTTATTAGTTATGTATTATTCATTAGTATTTATAGATATCCATTTTGGGTTTCTTCAATATGGCGGTGAGGGCCTAGAATTCAGGTCGAAAGCTTCTGCTACCATTCTTTTATAAATTTATTGATAAATATCTAAGAACTGTAATTTGTCTTCTTATTCCCAAGAAAGAAAAAACTCCATAGTTCTCTTGTTAAATTAAAAGCATTGGTAGACTCATCAATTTGGCATTTCTTGAGTTGGTTCTGATTGTTGTTGGAAATCTAAAGGATTTTTTTCGAATTCAGATGAAGCCTTTATATCTAATGTCATATTACCTATTTCTATATATATATAATTTATATATAATAGTATATATATTTATATATATATATATATATATATATATATATATAGTATATAATAATAATATATAGATATTGTATTATATATATATATATTAGTATATGTAGTTATGGTAGGTTCCCTTTTCGCCCTGTTTTAGCCAATGGTGCAGTTTTGAATTTTGTTTTTTTGGTTTTTTTTTTACCCCTATTGATGTGCTACTGTTAGTGGCTGACCGAACAATGAATTTCATGGTGAACGACGACATGGATCCCATAAGTGTCGAGAGTATTTGGGTTGTAGTTGTTTAAAGTAATTTTTCAAAATGACATTTTTTGTTAAATATTTGTTTTTGTTTTTAATGAAAAATTATTTCAAAAAGGAGGAAATATTCTTTGAAAATTAAAGAAATTTTCAGAAAAAACGCAATTTACATAGAGGAATAAGCTTAAAGTTCAATTATAAAAATGAAAAAACAAAAAAACACAAAAAAAACACTTTAGGTGTGCTCCAAATTTAAAGCAGGGCTACAAAGTACCGCATATTTATTACCATCTAGAAACCGTATTTCATTATTTGAAAGTCAGGGTAATAAACGCACTTAATACACAATTGTGGAGCGGCAACCCTAAATAAATAATTAAATAAATTAAAAAGAAAAAACAAAAAAATTTTTTAGGGGGCTCTAGCCGACGGGGGGACAGTAGGGGAGACGTTTTTCCGCATACCTTCAGTAGTGGGGAGGGGCGGGAAGGAACCCCGCGACACGACGCAAGATCTCAGAAGAGCGTGGGCGTGTCGGAGACCGCCATTGTCCCCGGGAGGGGGGGGAAGATAGTCTACCCCTGTGTTCCCGGCCGGAAGGCCGGAGCAAGAGCCCCGGATCCCAGCCATTCTTTTGCGGGTTTCAAAGAGCATCGTGGTATTTCCTGGGTTCGTCGTCAAGTTGAATGAAAATTTGGTCTTTTTTGGTAAAGTTTCCGGAGCAATCGAGCTCGGAACTGATGCAGGCGTAGGTTGCGTTAAATGAGTATGGGCATCTACGTTTGCGCTTATTCATTGTTGGTGGAGCATATAGTAAGCAATATATTAAAGAAAAAACAAAGAATAAAATTAAAACTGGAGGCATTGGTGTAGAAACAGAAGAAGGTCATTATATATATATTATATAATATAGATATATATTATAATTATGTATATATAGTTATAATAATATATAATTACTTATATATTATAATATATAGTAATATATATATATATACTATATAAAATAATTAGATATAGTATATATACTAATAGTACATACGAACATACATGCCATACATCATACGATTAATTACATATCAATACAGTTTAAATACATTACATACATTACGATGACATACATACAACTACTACTATTACATACCAGTATCGATACATTAGCATACATACTACATCGCATCAGCATACTGTCATACATACATACATACATACATAGCATATCATAGCGATACATACTATAAATATATATATATTATATAGTAGGTATATATATATATATATAGTATATATATATAGTAATATATTATATATATATAATATATATATAGATATAATAATATTAATAATAAGTATGTATGATGTATATATGTATAATGTATATGTATGAAATGTGAAATGTATATGTATATGGTATTTCTGTAGTAATTGTATTGGTATAGGTGTTAATGTATATTGGTATATGTTAATATTATAATACATAATGTAGATAATATATTGTATAGGTAATGTATATGTATATGTAATAGTTGGTATATTGTATATTGTATCGTGTATATTTATGTATATGGTATGATGTATATTTGGTGTATAATGTTGATCTAAAGAATATTTATCGTAAAAATCAAATTTATGTGTAATAAACTATGCCCAATGATCTTGGCGTATTCAAAATTCGAAAATTTGACATAATGCGAACGCAAGTTGTAAAAAAGCTTCCCCCAGATGCCTTGGTTTGGGCACTTTTCTTTCATTTTCTGCGTCCCTCCGTGTGTTCTCATTAATCACTGCTGAGTAACCTATCGCACATTGCTTGCTCCTCAAGAAGACAGAAATTCCGAATTAATCCAGATACTCCAATCTTTCTGGAAAGGGAAGGTAACAAAACTTCAGGGATAAGTCCCTCAAGAAGCAGAATCGAGCTCTCCCTAATTTTACAAGAGTTTTGCAAAAGAATAATTGGCAAGGGCTGTTAACACAAGGAAAAAGCCGTGGACAAGCTCATTGTGGAACTGTAAACTGAAGAAAAAAGAAAGAGAATCTAAAAATAATTGATAATTGGTTGTTAATTTATTATTTTTAGTTGATACCTGTAAATCATCATTTTGTTTTAGGACGTTTTAAAATCATGCAAGCAAGGCATAATATAGAGCATAGGAGGCCTCCATCATCAAGAATCCAAGAAGAATTAAATTTACATCAAAGGAACTTTTAAAAAGGGCCCTAAATAGTTTTTAATCCGGATGTAAAACAGCCGCAGTGCCATTGATGACCTAACCCATCAGGCGATTGTTTCACCAGTAAACTACTTTATTAAACAGATGTCAAAAAGTTTGCGTCTCCAAAGAAAAACTAAAAGCCAACATGAAGAAAAAAGAGAAAAAATAAGATAATAACTAAAAAAAATTCACACGTAAAGTCGAACAGGCTAAAAGATGACTCGACGGCAAAGCTAACGTTAACATAATCAATAATAACAGACTTCTTGTTATCTACTCAAAATTAAATTCTGGTATTATTGGTCTGGAAACTCATTTTGAATTCCAATACGAACCTTCAGGCTGCCTTTTAGTAATTCGTGAATGTGATTTCATACGTATCGTCCCGTTTTTTTTTTTTTTTTTTTTTGTTTTTTTTTTTTTTTGCAAATGAAAAATTTACATTATTGCAAAAACTGAAACTGGTTTATCCTTCCACCTTTCTCTCAAATCCATCCTGGTTCCGTCACCAGACTGTCATTTATTACTGTCCAAAATTAGCTGCGCGAGGTAAGTGATATTATGCAATGGTGGTTGTGATGCTTGTAAACCTTTACTAATCTTAAACCAAACCAAATTTCACCACATAGTTCTTTGTTTGCAAGATTTCCGATAGAGTTTGTCTCCATTCGCAAGGTGTCAGAGCTTCTCTCCGAAATGAAGACAGCGCCAATTTGGTGCCTATTGGAGTTCAAAGAATATTCCACGTGTGAACTGTAACCTTCTCACGCAATGTCACGACAATTGCGACTAAGGGTGAATTCTCATTATACAACCTGTGTGCGAGTATCTTTTAATATTTTAATAATACAATTGATTATTATTGCATTCAAAGATGTTTGTATATTTGCTTTATTATCTAACGAATATAATCAAATATGGTTATATTTGAATGTACCCTTTTCATTGTATAGAGTATTTTGAAAATTTTGTTTATATTACCGCTATTTTTATTTTTGGTAATAGTCTTACATTCCATGATGTTTTGTTTGAATTTGTGCTTGTGTATCTAAGGCATAATCAGAATATTGCTGTATATTGATATTTCGTTGTCATTATATATCTTGTTTATTAGTTTTGGTCATTGAGACGATGTGTTTAATATGTTTGTGCGGCTTTTCGAATGCCCCAAATCATGTATGCGCATTTGTCCATGTATTATTTTTCTTTTATATTATTGTATTTTATATACTTGTACATCACTCCTTGTTTTAGCGAGGGAAGTAAATGTGGCATCCTAAAGGAAATAACTGATTGCGTAAAATTAAAAATTTAAGTCGTGTACTTATAGCCTAAAATATTGCGTAAGCAAAAATTTTTGGACATAAATGCGAACCAAAATTGTACTAAGAAGGCTCCCCTCTGCCTTGTTGAGTTGACTTCTCGTCTGCTCCGTCCCATTTTATCCTCCGTCGTCCTCTAATTCTCCTTCGGAACTTAACCTACTCACTTGCTTGCTTCCAAGAAGATAAAAATCCGAATTAACAATAAGAAAATCAATTTGCCAGGCAAGTGAGGTAAATTTCAGGATAGTTCCGCAACAAACAGAATCCACTCTCCTCCTACTCCATTTTCAAGGATTTCAAAAGATAATTTAATCTGGATAAAATTGCTTCGAAAATTAATAAAAACAAATCATGATAAAGTACTTAGGTTATTTAGTAGAAGAAACAGAAAAAAAATAAATAAGTCTAAAAATAAATGAGAATAGCGATGCAATACGGTTATTTAATATTTTATTTGAATTAAAATCATCATTTGTTAAAGTATTTTTAAATACCTTTCGGCACTCGTATGAGGCACTTCATAGGAAGGAAAAAAATTAATAATAACTTTAAAAAGGGGCCCGCTAGTATGTTATTTAGAATATGTATAGTGTATAGTTTTATTTATTTGTTTGTTATGTATATTGATTTATTTGCAGTATGTAGTAGTTTATTGTATAATGCATTGTTAATATGCGTATGATAATAGTAATATATAATATATTATATACATATATATACTATACTGAATTATGTATATATATATTATATATATACGAAAAATTCTCTATTAATAACCACAAATATCGATATTAAAATATATATAATATTAGTATATACATTTTTGTACATTTATAGTACTATGGATGGTCGCTGACTTTAAATTTATTTATTATATATGTAAGAAAAAAATTTTGACGATAAAATAAATATTCAGACAAAAAATAAATAAAATCCTAAATAAAAAGATCTCTTACATTACAAATAGGTCCAAAGGTTCATGGCAAATATACTAGAATACTTGGTTAAGAAATGTTGTTAAATAAAAAGATTAGAGCGTTACTATCATATCAAAAGTTGGAAGATTCAAGACATTATAGTGGGAATAAACATTTTGAAAGGTGTTTTGAAAACGGCATAGAGGTACGGAAAATATGAGTACGGCGGGAATGGAATCCAGTTGAGGGCAATCAATGAAGATATGGTGATCATATTATAGGACATGGTGACGGCAAAATTTTCAAATGGGAGGGGGATCCCATGACATGCAGTGTCTGTGAGTGATGTTGGTGTGGCCAAAGTCGAGGCGTGAATCACCTCATGCAAGCGCTTCGTCCGGTGAGAGAAGAACCACTCACCCAATGATTTCGGATTTAACAACTCTAGACGTTCTCGGCACCTCACTAACACACTGTCGCCCAGCATTTCCTGCCTAGTAAGACCTGAAGCCCTTGTCGGAGAGGCAGGATAGTATGCAGTTAATTGAGGCCTACCGCTGTCGAACGGCATCCGTAAGGTGTATCATAGAAAAGTCG
>JABUQX010081383.1:0-2500 GCA_015478945.1 Trachelipus rathkii
AATGAAGTATATCAGCGTTGGAATGAAGGATAATGCATGACAGTGGTATGAGACCTCCATTGTACTAGGACATATCACTATATTGAAATTATTCCCTCTCCATTCTTCTAAGAAGGGAAAAACCAATAACATATAGTAGCAGTGGTATTTGAAATGATAAATATATACTAATGGTGATTCACTTCTTCAGGTTATCCATCCATATACAGTAGCAGTGGCATGAGGTGCCAATTGGTTGAGACGTAATACCATACATGGATGAAAATTTCTTCTATTTGAACCAGAGCTGAAGAGACAAAATGAAAGTTCATCTGCAGATATAACTGGTGAGTCCTTCCGTAGAGAGTAGTTAATTATCCTAGTGTCGACGGAACCAGTCTCGTTAATTAAACTGAGGTTGATGGACCTGGGTGTTAACTGAGACATTATTGTTTCTGTCTCCATTGATCTGCGTTCTGCTTGAAGTTTCTTCGTTATATAACATCTTGAAATTGGTACAAATGTCAACGGAAATAGCCATGTTAAACTTAAGCTGGGAGGTCTGGAATTAACGGTATGACATGTTCCGTCTTTACCAGTCCGCTTGTTGCTTGAAAGGAATCGTTGTTTTAAAATTGGTGTTAAAGACGACGAAAAAGTTACGCTAAACAGAGGCTAATACGCCTGGGATTAACAGTGTGACTTGTTCTCGTTTTCGCCAGTCTAATATTGGTTGAAGATTTTCGTTACTGTGACATCTTGAAATTGATATCAAGGATGACAGAATCAGCCATGTTAAACTGAGGTTGGTAGACCTGGGTATTAACAGGGATGCTGATAGTCGCGTCATCACAACGCTGTATTTTTCTTCTTAGATCTGGTTTTCTGCTGGGAACTACTACTATTTGCTGTCCGCTTCCTTTCTCAGCTTTGTAGTAGAAGTAGTTCGTCTGCATCTTCTTGAATCTTTCTTTTTCTGCGACGAACTCCTTCTTGTAGGGTTTAGACTTCCGAAAGCATCGTCTTGAAAAGACGTTCTCGAAGGCGTTGATTATTCTTCTTCGACCTGGCCATCAACTAAAGGATGCTCGGCATCGAGAGGCGTTTTCATCTCTACCTCAGTATGGGTGTGTTCTTCTTCTTCTTGCGTCTCCGTAGGAGAGAGACTGCTGCTTCTGCGAAATTGTTGCTGGAGAGGGTGTTCAACTTTTGCTTGAGTGGAACTGTTGCTGGAGAGGCGTTCGAGTTCTTCAGTCACCAACTATGAAGTGGCAAGAGTGCTGGGAGAGTTATTTCTTTTTCTTCCTCCACTTCACAAGTTGTAGTTGAAGTTCTTTGATAGCTCCTCGTATTAGACCGTTTTTTTTACGTTGAGGGGGTTAAGTATCTACAGGTACTCGGGTGTACATCTTTCTCTGTTGAATCCGCCTTCTTCACCACTAGAGGCTATATGAGACTGTGATTAGTACTTCGAGGCTAAGGAACCGTCAACCAAGTATTTGAAACCCCTTTTTAAACATCGCTAATAGGTAGGTAATAAAACTCAGTTTTGGTCCTGATAGAATTTTTTACATAAACAATCTATTCAGTTATAAGAAAACCTTTCGCTGACCTAAAGTTAATCGTAATAAATCATTTTATATTATTATTAGAATTTTAATACCTGAATCTCTGTACACCTACAACTAAAGTTCAGTTTCTTTCACATCCGAAACTTTAAAAAGCCAGGCTCAAAAACCGCGTAAGTGCATTTTACAACATAGGTCCTACTCTTAAAGTTAAATACCATATAAACAATAATTTTTATAAAATATGATACAAAAAGATGTTGAAAAATGAAAAAAAATTATTGGTTATTCAGTTGATACATATAATGATAAAGCAGATGAAGGAAAAAAATTGAAACAATATATAAAGTGTTTTAATTCTAAAAATAAAATCGACAAAAAAGTGTTCTTCTTAAACGACTCTGTTTTCTTTTAATTGTTTAGAGGAGAACGAAAAACCCAATTTTATACTATAGTACGAACACACGTACTTTAAACCAATTTATTAAACAATAAGAGCCACTAAGTATTGTGGGCACTATATATATAATATATATAATATATATATATATATATATATATATATATATATATATTATATGATATATATAATATATATATATATATATATAATATATTATAATATATATATATATAATATTATATATATATATATCATATGCGTATTGTATTGTTGGTGTGTGGTGTGAAGAAAGAGTTAAATGAGAGAATAAAGAGAGTACACTGAGAATGTGGCTCATATGGAAAGATGATGATAGTCGAGTTGGTTAAGAGATGTGATATACGGTGAGTGTGCTTTGGGGAATCGACCATCTGGGAGGACGAAGAAAAAGTGTATTGAGTCCAGTAAATGAATGCCTGAAAGAGAGGAATGTGAGTGAGTTTGGGAGGGGCGAGAAGAAAGGTGCATAACAGGAGTTAATGGTTGCGTTTGTGAGAGGCTTATGGTGAGG
>JABUQX010081383.1:7500-30000 GCA_015478945.1 Trachelipus rathkii
TAATCTTTAAATATGAGCAATCGTCTCAAGTCTTTTGCATTTGTTTAATATTTAATTAGTTAATTGCAAGGATTATATTCGATAAGGTACTCTGCCATAGCAGAACTATAAAGTTTATGGAACAAAACTAAACTTTAATAAAACTGCTTCTACCTCTAGTACCAGCGTTACTACTACTACTACTACTACTACTACTACTACTACTACTACTACTACTACTACTAATAATAATAATAATTAGATAAAGGAAACTGCTATTTTTTGTTTTGTTTTTATTTAAAGTAAATTAATATGTTTTCAGTTGTTATTCATCTTTTCTATCTTTTTTAGTCGTTTTGTGTTTTTCTTTCGCCTTCTCCCTTTCCTTCTCTTTCAACTTCTCTTTATATTTATATTTATTTCATATTTCAGCGCTCTTAAAAGACGTCTCGGGCAATTTCTTTTCATAAATTTTAAATAAACATCAAAGGCAAATTTCAAACTGACACTCACAAAAAAGTAAAGAGTTTTGAAAAATCGATTTTGTCATTTTTTGACACAATATTTTTAAAAATTTTATATTAGAATATTAAACACTAAATTAGTTAGTGTATTTTTCAAAATAACATCAAATTTAGTTTATAGTATTATTTAATTACTTTAGCTTATTTTAAAATGGCGCTCAAGACGCAAATACTGGAAGATTACAAGAATAAAAAGTCATATCTTTTAATTGATAAAGAACTACAAAGATAAAAATGAACAACTAAACATAAACCGTCAATTTCTTCATAAATGCGTTCAAAACATGATTTGATGTGTTTAACCCCTCTATGGTCGATCCACAGCATGTTGCGACTGAGGAACAACGCACTCGACACTTTAAAATTGTTTAAGGAAAATTACGAATATGCAAAATAGCAAAGTGGCTACAACTTAAAAAGGTTTCTATTTAATTTTTGTCTATTTGCCAAACTATGTGTGTGTGGGTGTGTGTGTGTCGTGTGTGTGTGTGTGTGTGTGTGTGTGTGTGGTGTGTGTGTGTGTGTGTGTGTGTGTGTGTGTGTGTGTGTGAGAGAGAGAGAGACGCAGAGAGAGAGAGAGACCGAGAGAGAGAGAGAGAGGAGGAGATATTATTTATTATTATTATTATATTATTATTCTTATTATCCCCTATTTTATTATTATTAATTACTGATTAAATTATTATTATTATTGAGTTATTATTATATATTATATTATTTTTATTATTGATTATTATTGTGATTATTAATTATTATCATCATTATTATTCTTATTATTATATATTATTTATTTATTATTAATTATTAATTATATACTTATTTAATTATGTATTACTTATTTTTGATTATTTATTATTATTGATTAGTTATTAATTAATGTAGGTTATTATGTATGTATATTATTATTATTTAGTATTTATATTCATTATTGACAAAGCAGCGCTGTCGTTATTTCATCAGACAAAATCACGTGATATTAGTTTCAGCTATATTACTATCATTATTAGAATATGTTTTACTCTACATATCAATTGTACGAGTAGGCTCCTGCGATAGTTCATGGGAAGTGTAGTGAAGGTAGGAGGGATGTTTCCCAGCCAAAAGCGCAATAAGAGAAGTTGTTCTTGTCGCTATATTGAATGCAAACGTCGCTGTCGACGATAAGCCTCTCCACCGAATCGACTTAGAACTACTCCATTAAGATGCCAGTCATTGCGACGCCCGCTATTTGCAACTTCCAAATGTTGAGTATGTGTGGTTAGATCTTTATTTTGTAAATAATACTGATTGGATCAATTTTGAGTGCTCCTCTCGCTGAATTATCTCTGATCACCCTGATGTTTAACTGTTTAGTAGTATCGCATTTAAAAATAATTATAGTTGTAAAATTAACTGAATTACGAAGTGTTTTCTGTGGCTGCTGCTGACTGCTCGTTGATTTCCTTTAAAAAAAGTTATTCTTGTGTTTATAATTTGATTTTATGTCTCATATGGGTCTTGATTCCAGATAAAAATAATAAAATGGGTTTGTGATGCAGATTCTTGATAGTTCATTGGTAGGCGTTGCTTGAGTGAAATATATTCTATGACCTTAACTCTCATTGCGGTTAAGTACTTTGTCTCCTCTCAGTTGACAAGAAATTCCTTCCTAAACTTGTTCGTGAATTAGCTTAGGTTTTGAGGTTTTTCCAGCCTAAGTTTCTTTTGCTCTAGGATCTGTGGCCTTTTTCCTTCCTATTTTGCCCTTCTTCCCTTTTAAGTACGGATTACGAACCTCCAACCTTCCAGTCAGCAATTTGTATGTATGGATCGATTATTACTAGATAGATAAGAGTATAATAGATAGATAGATAAGATTAGATAGACTAGATAGATAGATTGGACAGATAAGATCGATAAAGCATAGATAGAATTGAACGTAGAATAGATCAGGATTATGATAGATAGATAAGATACCGTAGGGACATATGTCTTCAGAATAGATAAGATAGCATAGCGACTAGATTAGATTCGTGAGATAAGATCCTGGATAGTTGCTGTGTTTCTTTTTTTAGTAGGCTTTATTCTTTATTTCGCTAAACATAGAGGACATTATTTTAAAGTAAACAATCAAAAATTAGATGTTAAATAAATATAGATGCATTCTTGGAGAAAATCTAATAATACATATAATAGAATTATGGTTAGTTCCGTGATACACTTACGACGATGGGTTTACAAGCTTTTGAAAGACATAATGACTTTGCTTGGTTGCCGTTTTTCTTCCTGTTAGTAGATGAGTTAACATGTTTCTTGCGATATTTTAACTTCCAACGAGGCTAGTGGCCAAGAAGTTTTACGGTTTTAGAAAGTTTTTCCTTAAATCCTCAAGGTCATCAATTGTAATTTTTGAGGTAAAGCCTTTAGAGGAGGCGCAGACGGTGCCTGGTGGCAAGATTCGAGACTGACTGTTCGACATTTTTAACGCCAAGAACTCTATGAAATGCACCATTATCTTTTGGGGACAGATTGTTCTAATGTGAGATTATTCTATCCTGTATAATCTTGCTTTAATAGGAACATCACCAATGCACGCCAAATGGAGTACTAACGAAATTCCGCGCAGTTAACGACATTTATGGGCGCGTTCTGTCAATGAAAGGTCATTATAGGGTTTTTTTGGCATTTTTTTAGTTTAGGTGAAATGTATTTTGTATTTACCCGGTCTTGTTTTCGGGCAGGACATTGCAAGACAAAAAGATGAGCGACAGTAAGTCATCTTTTTGGGATTGTTTTTCTCAAGAACATTATATATTAGTTATATTTTACGGTAAGCAAATTAGTATATAGGGTGTATGTATTTATTATATTGAGTAGAATTCATAATATATGTAGCTGCTGATAGTACAGGTGATATAGTATCATTATTACCATACTACGCTTATAGTAAGTTGAGTATATGTATAGTATATATTATATAAGGTGAATCAATAGTGTGTATTACACAACTGTCTTTTCATATATGAAAAGTAAGCTATATAAGATAGTTTATACGTGTGTTGGGTAGGTATATAGTGTAGTATGGAATTCATATTTATAGTGATGTATATAGTTATTTTAGGGTCGTATCGTTGTTGTTAGAGGATAGGCTATCGTGGTGAGATAGGTAGTTACTACATCTAGTATATTGATATATAGCTTAGTAGTGTAATGCGATATGTAGTACCGTATATGTAAATTGTATATTATAATATATGTATATAATACTTAGTTTATCTAGTATATCGGTTATGGGTTTAGTATATTAAATCTTTATTATATATGTCTATATTATCACTATAGATTCACCATTTATAGCACTATTACTTATAAGGTTATATATATCATATTATATTTATAGGTTAGACGATGATTTATATTAGATTTAGTGATAGAATATGATATGATAGATAGGATAGGATAGGATAAAGGATCGTTTGATAGGATAGATAGATAGATAGAGGAATATAGGATATGACTGATACTGGATAGGGCATAGGTCTGTTGGTTATTCTTTAGCTCGTAAACAGGTACATATGTTATAAGAGTCACAAGAATGTGATAGAAATTTTAAAAATTATATAAAGGACAAAAAAAAATGAGTTTAAAATATTAATATATGCCTGTTTCAAACTAGAGATGGAGACTGTGTGTAAGTAGGGAGAAACGCAAGGAGGTTGCGGGTGACTTTTTTCTTTGATGAAAGTGCCATCTTTGTCTCGTCAAGAGATCGTTCGCTGCATTACGATTTTTCTATGCTGATTTCGGATAATAAAAATTAATTGCGATTATTATATTAATTCTAAAGTATCTCTCTGTAAACAAATTATATCTTGCATTTAGAGGGCATCAAAGGATTCTTAAATTAATTTTTACCACGAGACTTATGCGTAAATCTTTCATAAATATTGATGATATACACTAAATCATTTGTTGGAGTCCGATTCCTTCTTTAGTAAAAATCTTTTCCTACATATGATTCGCTAGCCAGACAAGTCATTTTCAATTAAAGGTGTTTTTCATTTAATTCCGAATCAGGTTAATTTTAAATGTTTTACCGAATACGGATTCCCTGGCAATTCAACTCAATTCCAATCTCTCACCAACAAATGTCAAAATATTCTGATCCTCTCTCTCTCTTACTGAATATGTTTAACACTAAATATACATAGATTATGCTTATCTCTCTCTTTCACTTTATATGCATAGAGTTTCTCTCTCGCGAAATATACATAGACTTATCTTGTCTACCTCAACACACTCAGAATTCACAATTTCAACTTATAAAACTTTTGTTATAATATAGGTAGTCTCTTCTCTATTTGACAGTAAAAATCGTAGCTCTTCAGAACAACTCAATGTAAGTTATGTTTTCTATTGGATTGAGTAAGTTGGTATTAAAATCATGTTGTTTCGCGGCCCTTAGAGAACTTAATTTCGTTTTTTAAGGATTTGTTTGTTCATCTCTTTTTCCTTGGTGTGTAGGAATGCAGACATGAATTTGTCTTTTTTCCTTATTAACAGAAATGCCTTGAAGTAGATGTTAAAGTGGGCAGTTCGCCGCGAACTTTTCTATAAGTAATAGTTGTATTTACTTTCTCGGTGTTATCCATTGGATAAGGTTAGATGCTCAACTGACTTCTTTCAGAATCATCTGAGGGATCGCTCATTTTAGCAGAATTCTAAGAATATTACCAGTTTATGGATCTAAAAGTTTCATCATTCGGAAGATACAGGACACTTTTCTCCAAATTATATTATTAAATTGTGGGGAAAGTTTACTGTAGAGTTGTTTACTTGTGGATTGTCTGGATTAAGTGTTGGCTCTTTTAGTACCCATTGATCAAGTGAGAAATATTATAGAGACATAATGGTTGTCTTTCGTGTTTTTAGTCAGTGACTGAACACCATATCGGAGAATGCATAAGTGTTTTCTTAGCCTGAAATTTTTTTAAGATGAATTCTATTTTTTTGTCGAAAAGATGGATTAATTAACTTTCCGTCATTTAACAGGTTGTCTCTTAACTTCATCAAATTAAATTTTTAATTCTTGGCCATCCAATCATATTTCAATCCACTACTTGTGGCGGTAGAACGCGCGTGTGAGATCTATAGTGTCTTGGGCAACATTTTAGCATAATCTTTTTGTCCTTATGGTATAGCAAAGATTCTAGAGTTCAGAAAGATATCCTCATAATTCACCCTCATCAATCTATCATCTGTCCCATCTTCTTCAATTTTAATTTCTTCTCACTAATAAATTCGGAAAGGTTCTCTGTTAGCAATCCTTCTATTGTTCACCGATAAAGGACGCAATGCAGTCATAAACAATAGTACATTATTGAGTCACTTCTAAAGGCTGATTCACATAACAATAGGCAGGTCTTAACTTTACCGGCAAGCTTCCATTTTTGTTCCACGGCTTTACCTTAAGACCATAATAAGTAAAGGGTCTTGATATAGAATAGTAGTTCTGTCTAGACAGTCATTGAAATTAAGTTATGACTTTCTCAACTAGGGGCTGTAGGGTTTCCGGACTGCCAGATTGGCTTCCTTCTTGTCCTGGGGGCCACTCTGGTTGCTATTGTTAATTCTCTTGCCATCTTCGCTTGTTTCCTGCCTGTATTTAAATGCTTCCCTCATCTTTAAGGGGCCTGCGGTCTGTACCTCATGAGCTGCTTAATTTTTTCGTGCGGGGCGCCTTAGTGGGTGACCTTGGTGTGTACTACAAACCCCTCCTTGAATAGGGCTCTGCCCGTGAGTTGGTGGTGTTGACTGTTATTGAAAAAAAAAAAAAAAAAAAAATATAAAAAAAAAAAGACAGCTAGTCATTAACTTTCATTTTTTTAGCTTCACAATAACCATAAATAGTCCAACAAGTCTTTTCTCAAGAGATAAGATAGGGATAGATTAGATACGATATTCGATAGATAGAAGTTATTAGTAGATAGGATAGAAGATAGATAGGACTAGTGATAGGATAAGGATATGATGAGATAGATCGACAGACAGACAGGAGCATGACAAGAGCGGACACCCGACAGGACAGACAGGGCACAAGACCAGACAGGAGCAGACAGACAGACAGGACATGTTACAAGGACGAGACAGACAGATATGGATAGGAGTGTTGTTGATTGTGCGTTAGAGTCCGTCGTATGTGGTGGGACTGATTTTGATTCGGTCGTTATAGACCCTCATGTTGTCTCTCTCACTGGCGGTGAGTGTCTGTTCGTTGCGCTTCGATTGATATGATAGTATAATTAGATATGAGTAGAGGATCAGAGTTTATCGTGCTATAGTCGATTAATCGTATAGGCACTAGGAATAGAATAGGAGCTTACGATTAGTGGATGTAGTGAGTAGTGAGTAGTGCGTCTGAGATGACGTGATATTAGAAGCGATAGATAGATCGTCGATAGATTGGATTTATGGATACGTAGGATGAGATGAGGTGTGATAAATAGGATAGTATGATAGGTAGGGATTAGGCGCGGATGAGGTGAGTATTGAATGAAGATAGGAAATGATAGACGCTATGATTTAATGATATATTATCAGGGTCAAAGCAATAAAAAGAATTAAGCAGGCTTTTTTAAAATATTATTGTAATTATGTTCTTCGCGTTTTTAGTATTTTCTTGGATCTTTCGATGTGAAATATGTAAATGTTTGCCCTATGCTATGAGCAGATTAGACTGTGTCTTTCGTCTCTACTTTACATTGTATGATAGATTGGTAGCGGATCTTAGGCTGAAAGTGTATATGAATCACTTTGAGAGAACTGTAATAGATAACGATCAGATAAATAATAAGTAGATAGTAGATAGATATATTTTTAGGCATGTATACAGAGGAGTGAATAATAATTACACCCAATAAATAATTTAATTCTTAATTAATTGTTAATGAATAAAATATTTAGTTATGGTACAACGTTTAACTCAGTACTCAAAAATTGTCTACTTTCATAATAAACCTTGTTTGCTGGGACATAGCTATTGCATACACATGGAGCTAGTAATTGATAATTGTAAGATGATATTAATTAAGAAAGACAATTCTAATTCGATATAATCAGTGAATAATAGATAATATAGATTCCACGAATGAATTAATAATAAGTTAGATAATTAAATAATAGATTGTATAATAATATGATAATATAATATATAAGTAATACATAGATTTAAAATTAGATCATTCATATCGGCTCTTGTGGGTTTTTAAATATATGTTTTATCTTTTAACGTGTCTCAATCGGTCCCTCCGTATAATCAATTTCTTTCTGGAATTTTCAGATCGTTCATCATTATTGCTTCTGTAAATACTGCGTACGACTAGTGATTCGTGTGTCACGTGTGGCGTGTCTAGGAAAATATTTTGGCAAGGAATAGTAAATATTTAATATTTATTAGTTTCTGACTGGGGGTTTCGGTCCGTAAAGCCCGGTGGACATTCTTCAGAGTTTGATTTTCTAAGCGACGAATTGAATGATTGATTTATACACAAGAGTCTAAGAACATTAAAACTTACAAATTAGATGTGTTTAAGTTGTGTAAAGAAGAGCATGATTTCATAATAATAACTTGTAATTTATTGACAAATACGGTTAATAAAGAAATCAATGGAACCCGAGACATGTGATAACACTCATTAGGGTTCCAATAAATAATAATATATAATTAGATTACATAAGTTTAATTTTGAATACAATGATAGTAATAAATAATGATATAATATACAAAAGTATCAAAATAATAAACATTAGATGAAAGTAAAAAGAATGTATATTAATAAATAAGAAAATATAAAATATAAAAATTAATGAAATTAATATATTAATATCCGAATTTAGGATTCAGACGGCTGTTAAAATATTATTGGAACGCGAATTTAATTTATATAAATAGTGTATTATAATAGCGAATATATTAACTATATTTAATTGCTTAAAAATTTTAATATTAAGCAAATTAAGATGAAAGTAAGTAATAGGATAAAAACATACAAACATAAGATATTTTTTGTGGGATGTTTTATAAATGTTGTGATTTATTACGTATCATGACCTCCTGTTACTAGAAACTAGAAATTTTATTTATAGAAACAAAAAAATAAAAAAAATCTTCGGTCTTTATTTGTTATTTTTATTTAATTTTTTGAATCTTCTTGTGTTTTATTTACTCTTTTCTTCGAGTTCTTTTTTTTTCTCTTTATATTTGAGATTCTCTCTTTTTTTTTTTGTATGATTATGTTTTGTGGCGTTCGGTGTTTATGTGTTTTTGACAGTCATATTGTGTTGAAGGAAGGGAAATATATTTTATATTGCTTTAAGAAAGCTTTGATAATATATAGCCAAGAACAAAAGAGTTGTTCCATAATTATGAAGGGAAAGAAATCGCTTGTGCTCTTTAGCACTTTTTATTGAAACCAAATTCTTTATAATTTCGGGCAATGTCATAAAAATAGTCTTTTGACAGATACTTGACATGGGGTGAGCCCCACTTATAAACATGAAATTAAAGGATTTTCATGAAGTGAACATTTGCAAATTGCATGACATATAGTCGAGAAGAGATAAAATATTTAAAGTGTGAGAGTATTTGAATAGAATAACTTATTAGTGACAGATAGAGTTTTTAGTATTATATATATTATTTAAATATATAATCATTTTATAAATATATATGGAGGTATATTATATATTATTTGATATTTATATTGATATATATATATTACTTACTATATATATATATGAGCTATATATATAGTAGTCAATCACAGCCCACACTGGTAAACTATATTATAGTATACTCTTAAACACACACATGTAGCGCAAGTACTATAAAGCTATATTTTATATATTATATATATATTATAATAATGATATATACGTAATATATATATAATAGATATAATAGATATATTTACTATATTGATATAAAATAGAATATAATATATAATATATTATATATTAGAGTTTTATATTAATAACTATTAGTTTATTATATATTTATTTAATATATCGTAAATATGTATTTATTATTAATATTATATATAATAAATATAATACATAATACACCTACTCCTAACTCTCAACTATCACATATATATTGAATTACTGGTATCCGTATATTCCACCACCCCCATCTCCTTCACTTTCCTGAGAAGGGCTAAAGGGCTGAGTCTCTTCGGATTTTATTTGGTGCCATAGCATCGGGGGGCCGGGAGCCCATATAGATTCCCTCAGTAGAGAAGTGCGGGTATTGAAGTTGCGTCTGGAATGTCACGTTTAAGGTTTTAAGAGCAAGTTTAGTATCAGGATGTTAGCTTGGTGGTCGTTTACTATTGCTCAGAGGTTAGCCACGATATCCGTTATTTCCTTTACGTATTCCGTTGAGTCCGTTACCTAACGGTAACTTAGTGTTTTTGAGTAAGGATGTAATCGGACTCGTGTACGTTTTGACGTTTCTTTTGGCATGTACCAGCACACAAATAGACGGGTCCTAGTTGCAGTTGTATTTGTCGTTGTGGTGAGCGCGGGTACTGTTTAGATTAAGTCCGTTGACGCATATTTTGGTTGGCAGAGCTTTTTCGTTGTGAAAGATGTTGATGACGAGCACGCAATTGGGCCGGCACGGTCAGGAGCCTAGAAAAAAATTGAAAAATCGCACTTTATATATTAACTTATTTTATATAAATAAGTCTTTATATTTATTTATCAAAATTTATATTATTAATACTTTTATATTATTATTAGACGTATTATGATAATATTGATATCCATATTATATTATTATATAATTAGTATATTTAGTATTAGTTTATAGTATTATAGTCATAGCGGTAGCTTAGAGCTCGCAAAAATATATTATTTTTCACCTAAAATGGTTTAGTTTAGAGGGGAATGCTGCCATAGAATTAGATGAATAGGATGGTGGGCTTTTTGGGTTTTGATGAAAGTGATGTGGACTAAGAAGTGGTGGTGGGAACACTTTCGAAAATTATCCTACTTAACCAGTTGGCATAATCCCCGATGAAGAGGTATAGGGACATGTGTGTGCGTTTGCCATGTGCAAGAAGCGTAATAGGTTATCGTATTGATAGGTGATAGCGGTCTATAATAGTTAGAGTAAGTTATAGAGGTAAGTGTAATGGGTAAGAGCGATGAACGTTTGAAGAATGTAAATCCGTACAGGTTAAAAGGTAATAGATATTAATTCTAGTGTGGTTTTAGAAAATGATCAAGAGCCGGAGGAGAGTGATCGGGTTTTGATTGATTTTTGAGGGATTTTTTGTGGTGAAAGTTATTTCGTTGTAATAACCAAAAACGTTTTATAGGAGGTGGTAAGTTCCGATCGGTGATGGTGGGAGAGCAGTATAGAAGTAATAGTACCTACTTATACGATCGTGTTATTTTAAGGGATTAAGGGCTACGGCAATGAATTTAATTATGTAGAATTAGAATATTGGGTAGTAGTCGGTATAGTTGATATATTATCATATTAGGGTATTGTCGTCGGGCGTATACGTAGCGCGTAGTAGCGGTTGTTTGTGGTGGCGTGTGTTATGTTGGGGTAGGGTAGTATAGGTATTGGGTGGGTGCTGATGCTTCTTACTATTGTATGGTGTAGTGGTGTTAGTAGTAGTAGGTTGCGTGTACGTACGTTTATAGTATAGTAGGGGTAGTATCAGTGTAGTTGTAAGTATGAGTGTGATACTATATATTGTATATATAGTGAGTTATCTATGGTTATGTTATATGTAGGTTATGTATATATTATTGTAAATATAGGTATAGTATAGTATATATATAGTTTATATATAGTATAGTATATATATATTATGGCTTTATTTTATAAGATGTTTTGACTCCAGGAACGAAATCAATAAAAAATGTAACCGTAAACTTTCAATGTACCTTTCAATGCTTATCACACATGCGGTACCTGGATTTTTTTTTTTGATGCTAAACCAATCTAAGGGAGAAACAATATTAATAACAAAATTAAAAAGAAATGTGACATATATTTTTTTGTTGGTGCTTTGCAGCACCTTAGTCTTCTAAAAAATGAGTAGCTTAGGGCCGTGCTTAGGCTAATTTGACTTCTTCAGTTTAAATTTGCTGAAATGTATACGTAAAGTTTGTAGAAACACCTGACAATAATAAAATTGATATTTGGATATTTTTATATATTTTATGTTGTTTGATTCCGGGGTGGGGTCTGCTTCGGCCCCCCCCTCTAGTTTATCATTCCCCCCCCGTCCCCGCCAGAGCGGGGTGCCCGCCTCGGCAAAGTGCGAGCTCGCGGGTCCTTGGGGGAGTTTTTTTTTTTTTCTTTTTTTTTTTTTTTAATAAAAAAATACGCCATAAATTATAATAAATAATGCGATCAATGCAATAAGTGAGAAAATGAAAGAAGCTTGGAAAAAAATGTGAAATTCCTATTCATAATAATAATAATGACTAAATAAATAATAATGAATTATAAATAATATAATAATGTTATAATAAAAAGTCTTTGTTTTAATAGTTATTTTCTTTCTTAAGAATTAAAAATCGCGGAAATCAACGCGCTAGAATATGAAATTATATAGCAAATTGGCAGCAATAAAAAGGAAAGGCCCGAAATTCGTTGGTTTTTTTTCTTCTTATCGCATCGATAAAATTTTCCTTCCTCGCCGTATAAAAAACGGAGTGCGCAGAATCTTATAAAAATGTCGCTATATATATATATACTATATATAATGATATTATTATATATATATACGAATATATTATATATATATATGATATATATAGTTCTTATTTGTCAGTATTATATATATATTATTTAGTATATAGTGATATATATTATATATATATATTATAGTAATATGTATTATATATTTATATATTAAAGTTAATATATAGAATATAATATAATATATAATCTTATATATATGTATATAAATAATATATATATTATAGATATATTAATATTATATATATACTATATATATATAATATTATATATCTATTACTATATATATATATATATATATTATATTTATTATATATATATATAAATATATATAAGGTATATATATTATTTATAAATTATATTAATTTAATAGTATAAATATTATTCACCTCCGCTTTTCGCCTTTCCCCCCAGAGTTGGGGGTCCAGGTGCGTCACATTACCCCTAGAAACAGAAAAAAATATAAGAGTCAAGTTAGCAATGTATGCAGGTCAAAAAAGAAAAGACAGCTTTACCGCCTCTTATAAATCTTTATTCTCTCCTTAAGTGAGAACTTGTCGGCAGCAGAAAAAAAAGTCCTACCTGAGGGTTTTCAATGGAGACTCTCACACAGAACCGTCAACTGTGGCATCTCATCAATTGTGGGGTTGTCCATTGCCCACAATTCATAAACCGGCCCTCATGACAAATTCCGCCATTCACTCATATTACTCAGACTTTCTTACTTTGCCTTGCCAAATTCTACATATTCCTCTCGTCTTTTAAGAGAGAGCTGACAGAACAATCCTAATTATTAAATATAATTGAACATCGTATATTGAACTATATTCATTATGCATTTTTAAAAAAATTAAAAAAAAGTCTTGTCGTACTTTTCCGATACTATCCAGGTCTTCAATATTGAGTATTACTAACAACACATGCCGATGTTGGCAACACTCTAAATATATTTAAAAAAAAAAAATTTAAAAAATAAAAAGGAAAATGGTTTTTTAATTTTTTTTAAAAAAAAAAAAAAAAAAAAAAAAAAAAAAAAAAATTAAAAAAAAAAAAAAAAACTAAAAAAAAAAAAAAAAAAAAAATAAAAAAAAAAAAAAAAAACTTCATACTTCAATATAGTTTTAAAATTCCTTAAAGAAAAAAACTTCATACTTTACTCTACCTGATTATCACCTGATTCTGAAATCTGCTCAAAAGTTTGGTCCTTCGCTGCGTTCTTTTTCCTCCTCTCGTTTTTTCTCCTTTTTTTTCCCGCTCCCTCAAAAGGCTAAAGATACCCTTCAACAGGCCTCATATTTTTTAAACAGGAATTATTATTAATCTCAAACAATTATTCATATCCACCATTAATCAAAGTTTAAAGGGGACAACACAAGTTTTTCCGCCCTGCCAGAAAAAGGTTTGTTCAACAAAAAATAATTACATAATTTAAAACTACATTTTGAAGCTAACAATCACAGACCAAACTATACACAATTAAAAAAAATATATAAAATATTAATATAATAAGATAACAATAATAATAATAATCATGTGCATTAATAAAAATAAATAATCATGTATATATAATAAGTCAATGAGATTTTTAAATAATAAAAAAATAAATACTTATAATAATAATTTTATACTTGTTACAAACACTCAAAATATCATTTAAAATTTACAATGAAAATATATAATAAGATGAAACAGAATAATGAACAATAAATAATAATGAATAATAATAATAATAATAATAATAATAATAATAATAATAATAATATTTATCTTTTTGGTTAGGCACTGAATTTTATTTTTAATTATTAAATTTTTGAAACAGACAAGAAATACTTTTCCTGTAAATCCCTATCTTTAGAAATAAATTTCAATCCTTAGAAAATTATATTGTTAATAATAATAATAATAATAATATATAATAATAATATATAATAATAAATTTAATGAATAATTAATTAATTAATAATAATAATAATAATAATAATAATAATAGCTACCTGAAATTTTTCTACATCTGTAACTTTCTGTATATGATGATTGTTTATTGTATTTACTTTTGAAATTTTTAAAAACTTTTCCTTTTTATTAGTCTCAACTCTGACATCCATAATAGAAACAAAATTTATTTTCTAATCAAAATATGAGAGAAAAGTTTTGCTGTTTTGGGGAAAAATTTAACCCGATTAATAATAGATAGCATTAAATATGTTAATCATACAAAATGAAAGTTCTAGTAAAAGAATTGTACTTAACATTTCTTAATTTTAATTGTGGTCAGACACAGGCTCCATAAGAAAAATGCTTAATATATCCCGATTTCTAATAATTCGAAGAATTATAAGGAATTGCTACATGCATTAAGAGTTCTGAAACTGCAAGCACTAATAAAAAAAAGGCTGTCACAAGTATATTGTGCTTGAAGTTAAAAAGGTTTGAAAGTCAAAATCTTACAATACTGAAATTTTTTTCTTTTCACTGCTCAAATTATGCGGAAACCATTTGCCTTGTTTAATATGTGAAGAGGAAAAGGGTCTAAATAAGTCAGGGTTTTAAAACCCTCGCGCGTACGGATGAGATTAGCGTACACGCACTTACACGTGGGCACATTTTGCCCACACCATATATTACGGCGAAATTCTTCATTTTGACAACTAATTTCATATAGCAAATATGTATTGAACATTTTGCATTTGATCTAGCCAATTTTTGTTACTTAATGTTTATTATTAATATTTTTAATTATTATTTGAAAAATTGATGCTTTTTCTTTTATTTCCATAGACAACTAATAAGATTGGCCTGCAAAAAAAAAAAAAAAAAAAAAAAAAAAAAAACTATACAGCGAAATCTCATCAAATTTTCAAGATAAAATAAACATTTATTGTTTTTATTTTAGTATTTTTAAACTAATTCAGTACTTTATGTTATAAATATATAGCTATATCATAAATAATTAAATTTTCCACATTTTTTTTTAAAAAAAAAATTTTTAAAAAAATACCTCCTCTCTACATCTAGAAAAAATTTTTGAGTCCTTTGGGCTATATTGCTATAAATTATTGTTTTTAGTAATTTATTTTACAAAAATGAAAATAAAAAAAAATTTTTTCTTATTTGCCTTAATAAAAATATACAAATTTTTTTTATATTATCCTAAATAGAAATGTACCAAAATATTTCATATGAAAATGAAAAAATTAATGTTTTAGGATCCAAAAACGTAAGCAAAATGTTTGCTTATAATATATTAGATATATATTATATATATTTATCATAGTATATTATATATATATAATATATATACTATAGTATATATTTATATATATATATATATTATATATAAATATATTATATATATATATATATATATATATGATATATATATTATATATATATAATACTATATATATATTTTAAAAAAGTTGGTTTTCCAGAGGTCTATTTCTAAAACTTTTTTGTAGTAGATGAAAATTCTTTCAATTGATCTAGAACTAGCTGGGCATGAATATAAGGATGCCAAAAACGCAAAACTTATATCTAACTATTTTTTTAGTAGCTATATTTTTTCAAATTAATATGGCATCCTATTCTACCCCTTTTTATGCTGGGTTTAACCGGTTCGATATTCGTCCAGTTTATTCTTCGAAACCATATGGGCTGGGAATACAGTTTTTACTTTTACCTATAGTGTCGGGCAGGTGAATAGGAAAACTATTTTGTTACTAAAATTTTGGGAATTTCTTTGCTTTTTTTTTTCCTCTAATAACACTTTTTTTTTGATTCGCTTTTTTTTTCTGAAAATCATGGGCCTATTGTAGGTCATAAGTACACAAATAAGTAACAATGTAATTCTAATAATAATAGCTAACTTAAAGTTTAAATAAAACTCATTCAGGTTTACCTTGAAATGGGGTGGAAATAGGGGATACATAGAATGGAAGGGGTGAATCGGGAAAATCTCCTCTTTCCCTTGTAATTTTCCCTCCCTTATTTTTGCAAATAAATTTAATTTTTATTTTAATTTTTAGCTACTTAATATAGGTAATTGTTTATTATATTAAAATAAGCCATAGGTATTAAAAATATCGAATAATGATATATAAAATAAGAATAAAAACGGTGTCCCTATTCACCCCATCAACATTTTTATATGGGGTTGAATAGGGATACGTCTTGGAATTCATATTTGTGTAAAATTTAGTTTTTTATTTTAATTTTTACTTAACATAGGTAGCTAATTATCTATTATATTAAAATTAGCCATAGGTATTAAAAATACCAATAATGATATATAAAAATAATAAAAATGGTGTCCCTATTCACCCCATTAACATTTTTTATATGGGGGTGAATAGGGATAAGTTTAGGCCTGGTGATTTAATAACTATGTACTGTTTGAAACAAAGATTTACCCAGCCAGTTTAATGCTAACATACTAAACTGTATACACTGCAAAAATAATTATAATTGGTCCACAACTTCTCATTTTATAACAAAGTTAAGAAAAACTAATATTTTTCAGAAGTGAAATTTTATTAAACTTGTAATGTTACCACATGGCCAAAAAAAAATATTATTATTAGCTTATTATTATTATAAAGAAATTATAAATGAGCAACAAGGATGATTTCTGGGTTTGAAGGTAAGAGCTATGAGGAGAGGGCCCTGAATGGAGTTGGGAGATGGTTTTTTTTCCCTACAGAAAGGCCAATTTTTCTTTTCTTCAGAGGGGACCAATTGGGGATTTTACAGCAGTCTACAAAAAATTTTACATCTTATTGATAATACAGAGACCAATGAAAAATTTTTCATGCTAGAGGGCATGGACAGGTGCTTCTTGGCCAGTACTTTAAGATGAATTAACAGAAGAAAGCATGAAATCAGTTGATATAGAACGCCGCATCAATTCACGTAATAGGGGTTTTTGGTAATTTTGGAATGGGGTCGGGGTTATATGAGGCGAAAGTTGCTACAGGAGGTGTTGAAGTGTGACTTCGATTTGGCAAACATTTAGCAAGGGTTGGATAGGTCTATGGATGGGTTTTGGGTATCATATTATATATTTAGGACGATAGCAAATTGGCATTGGTTTTTTGTAGTTAACAGTAGTTGATTAATGCGTTAGTAACCTGCATGTGTGACCATTAGATTAGTTTTCAATACATGTGGATCGGGTTTTGAGGTATCCATATATGGAGCTTTCAGGCATGGTGAACTTGGACCACTTTAGGTTTATTTCTGTTTTCCAAATTTCTCCCTAAAATGCGGTTTCTTTAGATTTTTTTTTTTGTCTGAAATTCAAGGCCATAATATTAAGGGTAAGAAAATCACAGGGAATATAATTCTCGTATTCGAATTCTAATGTTAACTACATTTGTTTTACATAAAAGTTTTATATTTTTAGCAGCCTGAACTTGGAGGGGTGAATCGGACCAATAATGTTTCAGATTAATATTTTAATGTATAACATTTCAATTTTATAGTTTTACTTTTTTTACTTAATATTTTTATAATTTATATATCATATTAAAATTTTAGTAATGAAGTAGTAAAATGTATAATAGATGGTAGCATAAGTAAGGAATAAAGATAAGGGTGGTCGAGTTCATCGCTCCTCTGCCGCTGTCAAGATTCTTTTAACTCTTTCTTTGGGAAATCGATTCTTTTAACTCTTTCTTAATAATTCATTTTTTTTAATTATTTCTTTGGTAATCGATCTTTTAAACTATTTATTTTTTTAATTAAGTAATAACATCGTAACATAAAAATGGTCAATACTAGATATTAAAATATTCGAAAAACAAATGGTGGTCCCGATTCACCACCTTCATCAGTTTTTTTTAAAACAAGCGGGGTGAAATCTGGTACCTAAGTGTTAGGCCCGTTCCCTGATTTGCCCTTAAATAGATATTTGGAACAAAAATTCTACTTTGCAGTTTAAAGCTAACATAGCTCGAGTGTATACACTGAAAAAATAATTAATAATCCAATCCACCAATTTATCAATTTATAACAAAATTAAACCTTTTTTTTCTTCAAAAGGGAATTCTTACAAACCTAACATTTATCACTTTGCTTATGAATTTTTTAAAAATATATTTGCTCTCAGAATTAAAGATATTCTTAAATAACTAAATTGTAGTACCCCCGCGTGGCTATTAAATGAGGCGAAAATTTTATTTTTTAATTTTTTATTATTTTAGAGTGGACCGAATCACCCCTCTATAAGAGGCGAGCCTGGTCACCCCGCCCGACGCTATATCATTATTTTTGACTAAGCCAGATTGGTTGGATTTTTCAGTTTACGTAATGTTGAACAAGCTAGGGTTGCTTTGTGGATTTGCATGAGGCATGTTTGGTTATGGGTTGACTGGGAAAAAGTCTCACAGGCATGTGGCTTCTTACTGTCTCTATAATTCTTAATGTCTTAAGTGTCTTAAATTAGCCTTGAACTTGTCTTCGATGATGCCTGAAGTGACAGGTGATAATATTAGTTAAAGTTCAAGAGAAGCGGTTGTTCTATTGGGTTATTCTAGAATTAGGTCTTAAAAAATCAATCATGAAGCGGTTGAATATCTTTAGGAAAATTGGAAAATGGGCATCGTAAATTCTGACAGTTAATTTTCTATGAATGGTAATTGTATATAATTAACCATATAATTATAGATCAAGAATTATAATAGATGATTAAATAATTATGTTATTGAATAATTTGAATAATAATAATAATAATTGAATAATAATAATATAAAAATGAAAGAATATTAAAAATATGAAAATACAATTATGCTTTGAAAATAATAAAATATTAAGCCTGTCCAACAATTCCAATGGTCGAACTCCCTTAGACCAGCATCACTTAGTGGGCGAGACCTGGTAAGTTCTCCTCACCCTGAGATATTTCCTCACTAACCTCTCCTCAGAAACCTGCTTTTAAACAACAAATGAAGGCAGACCAAGGTAATAAAGCCTGGCCTGGTATTATGAGGAACTAAAAGGATTAAATTTTGGTTTACCTTCACAAAAAGTTATAATTATAATTTAAGGACAAAAAAAAATTAGGTAAATGTAGCCCAGAGGATTGTCACCCCCAATATTTATGAAAATTAGAAATTCATCCATTGTATTAGTATTAAAGAAAACTTAAACATCACTCCTTTGTTAAAGTTACAGCTTCTGAAAGTTGTTAAAACTCCCATAGACTTTTCAATATTGATAGATCCAGGTTAGGTCTCATTTTTGGCCCTCTAGTTTAGGTTATGATAAGTTTGGTCAGGTATACACAAAGAAAATCTATGTAGAATTAACAAATCTTATCATAACCTGAACTAGGATGGCCCTAAAATGAACACAAGGCCCACTACTAATTTTTTATAAAAAAGCCTATGGGAAAATTTTAAACTTTGAGAGGTTGTAACTTTTTTTTTTAAAGAGACTACCGATTTTCGTTTTCACTATTCTTCATTATTATTTTTTTAGAGTATATCCTCTGAATTAAAAAAAATAATAAATCTTATGGGTTTTAACAAATTTATGTAAGCCCAAACTTTTTTTTCTAAAGAGTCAGACGATTTTCGTTTTCACTGTTCATTATTATTTTTTCTGAGTATATCCTGTGATATTCATGAAAATCGGGGGGATAACCCTCTGGGTAACAATTAAAAATATTAATATATATATATATAGTATCACAAGTAAAATATAAGGAACTCTCATACACATATAACACGAAAACCTTCATACCACAACTCCTTTCTAAGAAAAAACACAAAAAGACCGAAAACGTGATGGAGTAGTAGAATAAATATAATTATAATTAATAAAATTATTGTAGTTCAATCCAATGTTATAACTTTAGGACTATTTTATGTGAATGTGCATGGTGGGCCCATGTACCTTTTCGCGGTAAAATTTCCCGCCCAAAAGTTAAACTAAGGCAGTTTTCGTTTTTGTCATTTGGGCTTACTCTCGTTAAGAAATGCTTACCAAGTTTTAGCACGATTTTCGTGCATAAACGAACGCGATTACTCATAAAAGTCACTTGTGTTTGCAAACAATTGGAATCAGCTGTGGTGGTGGAGCATGTGGTTTTGCAATAAACCGAAATAAAAATAACATGCTTCATATATTAACAAATAACTGACCAACTATTGTGATGAATATACGATTTGAGAAATTAGATTTAAAGTAGAAGTCCTTCAAATGATTTTTATATCTTCCGTAGATCACTATTATATGTTTTTTGGTTTTGGTAAACCCCTGCTTACCTTGATATTGATTTTTTTGTTAGTAAACTTAATATACAAATATGTTAAGAGCAGCAGCAGCAGTTATATAACAGTATATAGTTATATATATATATATATATATATATATATATATATATATTTATTTATTTTTTTTTATAAATTATATATATATATATATATATATATATATATATATATATATATATATATATATATATATATATATATAGTATATATATATATATATATATATATATATATATATATATATATATATATATATATATATATATATATATATATATATATATATATATATATAAAAATTAATTAATTATATATATATATATATATGCTATATATATATATATATATATATATATATATATATATAGCAAAGTTATAACATGACTAATGCGAAATATCCCTCTGTCCCCTCACTTGCTTCACGTTTCACGATTTTCTAATTATAAATAAAACCCTGCTTATGGCAAAATCAAAAACTCAAACCATGGCAACATAAAAAAAAACTCGAGTCATGATCAGCGCAATTTATCTATCTTTGCTAACTACGAGTAGAAAAATAAAATTTTATAAAAAAAAAAAAAATATGCTTACTTTTTTCTCCGCCGCTCCCAAACAAAATGACATTGATTCATTTTAACTTTGATTCACTTTAATTTGTATATGCCTAACTACCAGTTTATATTTTTGAAAATATCTTAACTCTTTCCTTTTCAAGACTAAGGAAAAATTAACGTATTTGTCTCTCACATTCGTATTTATTGACTGACGAATTGAAAAAGTCGGTGCAAGTATGAGTCTTACTGCGCTGTCTTTGCGAAGCTCTGAAGAATGGACAAGAATTTCTACTGCGCGTATGCGTGTAACATGATGATACTGGTATATCATTATGTACACGTTTTTAAAAGTTCAAAGCGAATGGCTACAACTTACACAATTTTATGAAATATACTAATTTAATTTAATTAATATATAATGCTTAATTGAGATCCACTATCGTTGACCCCCATTTACATCTCATGGACCCCCAATTGTTTTTGTAACTTTCATGGACCCTTTGCAGGTTGTTATAGACCCCTGGGGGTCGATATTTTGAATCACTGAATTTTAAAGCTAATTTATTGAATGAAACATTCATCAATTCAGACGGGTTTCGCTCACGCCGCCATCTTATTTGTTTATTTTCAAGAACGTGCCAAATTCGGCGCATCGGAAATAGCAACCTTATTGCAGAATTAAGGAAATAACTTACAATTGGTGGACATTTTTCACGATTTTGTGGTAAGTTTGACAACATAAACTAGTGTACCTCTCAATTGTCCGTAACTAACGAAGCGTCATAAAACTATGTGGTTAATAACAACACGTTCATCGTTTGCTCTATCAGCCTCCGAGTTTGTCGAATATTTTGACCACCCTGTTTATAGAAGAGTATATATATATAGAGGTGTATATATATATATATATATATATATATATATATATATATGTATATATATATAGTATATATATATATATATATATATATATATATATATATATATATATATATATATATATATATAAGTGATTTTTTAGTTTGACAGGGTTGGTCAATTGGCTATCAACATTTAAAGAAAGTCGAACAAAATGTAATGGACTAAAAAGTAACGGAGGAAAAAATAACGGAAGTTAGTGGCATAACTAAGGTCAGTTGCGCCCCCCGCGACTTATTTTATGCGCCCCCTTTAGTCATGGACGGGTGGATAGAGTTTTGGAACTTGAATGACAAGTTTTCTTTGTTCATCAAAGAAAAATCACATTAGCATTACAAAAGAACCAGAGTATATTACAATGAAAAAAAAAAAGGTTTATATATATATAGCAGTTGAGCATATTATTATATTATTATTATTATATATATTATTATATTATTATTATTATTATATAGTATATTATTATTATTATTATTATTATTATTATT
>JABUQX010081383.1:32500-37500 GCA_015478945.1 Trachelipus rathkii
TTTCAACCATTTCAGCCAAAATAAATGCCTCGAGATCAACCTTTGAGTAGGTAAAAGCTAAAAACCCTTAAAAATTTATATATGATTGAAAAGATTATTATTTTATTTACAAAATTAGCAAAATTTTGAATATATATCGATGGAATGAGAGTAACTTTACAAAGATTAGTGAGATGGATCTATGATTCGCGAACTTGCTCTCTAACTGGTTTGAAAAATCATCAGAAAAATATATTGTAATTGTCTTATATCTTTTTATATTTTAAATTGATTCTCACAAGAGGCATTACTACTTTCACTATCAGAAAGAAGTTCTATTGCAATCCCTAAAATGTTAAAAATGTTTCTGTTGATGTTTGCTCGAATCCTCTAAACAAACATCACATTTCCAATATGATTAAGAGTAGTTGCTGTCACTAATTATGGATAATGCAATGTAATACAAAATGGAAGAGTGTTTGTAAAAAATTTAAAGACATAAATAAATAAACTTATAGCAAATTTGCTTTTGCTTAAAGACTTGAAAAGATCTAAGTTTTTTATAAAAGGTTAATATCTTGATCCATTGAAGTTCCTCTTAAGCTTCAACAATGCTTTAAAAATTTCATTAGATCGTAACAATCCATCGAAATTTTCTATCCAACCTTGTTTCGCCCATTCGTGAGAGTTTTGTCCATATTGTGCTCTGGAAATTTTCCATGTTTTTCCGTTTAAAAATAGTAGGTCGGCCTTGGCAAAATCTAGAATAAAGTATATAGTTGCATCTGATGTGCCATAAAGACTTCTAATGTGCCACTTCATGATATGGACAGAAATACATCTAACAATCGCTGGATATTTCTTTGATTTGCTTAAGCCCTCTAAAACATTTCTTCATTGTTTTTACACCATCATATCGTTGTATTAATCAGAAAGTAACCATTTATAAATAAAAGTTAAAGGAATTACCTCGGATAGAGATAAGGAAACAAAGAACCAGCAGAGCAAATATAGTCATTTCAGACCGTCCCAGTCAACTAAATATTTATCAAATATATGCCCATGCAACATAAATCACCTACACCACACCCTAAGGCCTGTCAATTTCCTAAATAATAAAGGTCAATGTAATATATATGCCAACTACTACCAAAAGAAAAATTTCATGCTAACCACAATACAAGCTTTAATAAGTTTATCATAATACCGGTAGCTACAACATGCAGTTTACTTTAATAACTAAGTAAAAACCCGCCACTTTGACTACGTCAGAATATACTATATGATGCCTAAACCATCCATATATCTATATAATCCTTTCTTATACTGCAAGTGAGTCACACTCAACAAACCCCTGGGAAAAGATTTCATAAAATTTACAACACTATTACAGAATGAATGTTTTCTTGCAACTTCAAGGTTACACGTCTTCTTAATTTTCTTATGTGTCCCCTATCTCCTGTCCGTGGTCTGGTGGGAGGACCAAAGACTGTAATCATTTAGCCTCACCTGGGGCATAGCTTACTCTTCGTATCGGGAAAAGTAAACTGCAGGCTGACCTCAACGTCATTTTCGGGTGCTTGTAGCCTGGGTCACAGCTGGCAGCCACATTTTTTCTGTAACCCACTGACTTTTCAACACTTGATTTTTTCGGAAATGACTCTAAACCAAATAAAAATAGATGGGCATATAGCACAAAATGCACATATTAGTTTTTTGAGCTTTGAAAATTGTGTCTGTCTGAAAAAGTAGGTTTTGAATCACATTGCTGAGCACACTTTTCCAAAAATCAAAACACTAATATGTGCATTTTGTGTGTAATAGACCCATCTATGCATATATTTAAGTTTGAAGTCATTTCCAAAATGTAGAAGTTGATACGTAAAAATGTCAAAAAAATTAGGTTCTGAAGAATGAAAACGCCGAAACAATGATGACTACTGACACTGGAAAACACCCGAAAATGACGTTTTAGAGGTGCCGTGGTTTGGCTTCAATCCCCATCAAAATTGTCTGAAAATTAAGAATTTTATGTCCACTTAGGTGGGGCTAAAATGGGAAGTCCCAAAATCCCCAAATATTGATGCTGCCCTTAATTAAAGAAATTAAGGTCTCAGTATTATCAACACTGTAATATTTTTTATAGACTTGTATAATGTTCACTATGAGAAATCGCCTTTAAACAGAAAACATTCCTAACTCCTCAGCCTCCTCATAGCTCTTACCCCATACCCAGAAATCCTTGTTGCAGTATGTTACACTCTCTCCAGAATACCTAGGTCTTTTTCTTAATAAGGGCCTCAAACTTGTAATAATGAATATTGACCCAAATAGTTATTATATTAGCTACTATAACTTAATAGGTTTTGTAAGTCATATTGTTATTTATTATACTATTATTGCTTTTATTATTATCAAACACTGATAGTTAGTTTCAGATTGCTGTTTATACTCACATCTAAATCTTTTTTTTTTTTTGTCACACAGACTCAAGCCAACCCCATTCATATCGTAGTTAAATCTTTTATTTGAGTTACCTAAATGAAGAATCTTACACTTTTTTAAAAATTCAATTGCCACTTATATGTCTACCTAAAAGTTTATCAAAATCATTTGGAAAATCTTTATATATCTATCATTATTCTTTACTAAGGTAGCCACTTTGGTATCTGCAAACTTAAAAACTTTACATTTAAGCCCAGTCTGACTCTAAACATTATATATATTTATATATATATATATACAGCAGCTTTGGCGGCCGCCAAATGCTATTTGCTGGTGGTATGAGCAGTGCAGAGGTGCATATGTTATATATATATATATGAAAGAGCTAATATATACATATAGTATATATAGTAAGTATGAAGAGTTAGCATAGGTAGTATATATTATTATATTGTTGGTTGCATATATATATATATATATATATATATATATACATATATATATGTTATATAAAGTATGGGAACAACAAGTCACATTTAAACTAAGAGTCTTCTTCCAACACAAATGTTTCCTCATTTCTATTATTAAAATATATACACTTAATTTGCTTTGATTAACTATTATTTTTATTATTATTAAAAATTATAATTAAGAGACTTAAGCCATCCAAAAATTTTGATAACTTAAATAATTTCGGGGGGTTGTATATATATATATATATATATATATATATATATATATATATATATATATATATATATATATATATTATATATATATATATATATATATATATATATATATATATATATATATATATATATATATATATATATATATATATATAAAAATATATTTACAATTAATAAGATTAGGATGGAACTTGACCTTTTTCTTGAACTTCTTTCTTTCTTTCTTTCGACTAAGCTCTTCAATATCTAGAAGCTTTTCATATCTTCTGAGCTTTCTGAAAAATGACTTGAGAAGGTAGTAATGGAGATAGTTGTAGTTTCATCACTTACAATATGTGAAGATGTGTCCTTTTCTTTTTGAACTTCTTGCAGATTTAGCTTTTTGTTGTTGATCTTCAGTTAACCTAACCTTGTTAGAAAAGAACTGGCAGTCAACAGCTACTAGAATATCGTTGTCAACAGAAATCTTCTTCATGTAGTCTGGCTTAGTATCTTAGAAACATAGATATATAAGGTTGAAGGTTGAATACAGGAATATAATCCAAAACAAGTTATAAAACATTGTTGTGGTTAAAACTCAGTTTAACAGATTTTTTGTGCTGTGGAAGTCGCAAGTCAGTGAACTTTTATGAAGTGATTGAAGTCACACTGCAAGGTTGTGGAGTCGTTACCAAATTTTCTGACTCCAACTCTACTATTTTGAAAGCTACCGACCTGACTCCGACCTCGACTTCAAAATTACCGACTCCCGGACTCCGACTCCGACTCCGACTCCGACCTTTTTTGAAATTACCGACTCCGACTCCGACTCCGACTCCACCCTTCAAAAGTCCGCTACTGACTCACCGCGACTGACCTGACCCGACTCACAACCCTGATGCTAAGTACAACACCAATAACTTTAAAGGTCGTCATGGTACTTCAAATAACTTTAGTTAGTTTGACTTGAAAGATTCACAGCAGATGATGAAGTTACTAAGAGTTGAACAGATTATTAGTATATAAGCTGTACACACGTTCAAGTCACAAGACAACATATTATTTTCAATCAACAAATATTATGCCACTTTGTGTTATTTTTGTCATTTTTCTTTTCTTTATTTCTACCACAATGATCCTAAGCTAAGTATAATTTCCGTAAATTAAGAACTTGTCACGTCCCCCTTCATTTTTGTAAAACTTGTCAGAAGACGACTGCATGAGCTCTTTATCTGTTTCTTCTGTAAGGGCTGTAGGGCTCAAAAAGTCTTATTAGTATATCAATGGCTCTGTAAAAAACCCTCATCCTGAAATTGTGCAAAAGATCAGTGAAGTCAACATCTTTAGAAAACTCATCAAAGCAGCTTGTCACTTTGCTTTTGCGTTTAGTAGGCAATGAAATCTCAATTTGCCAGCATCTTGCAATTTCCTGGGCCTCTTCCAATAGCTTTAAAACTCTCCCGCAACTGGTTTAGTTTGGTGACACACCTTTCTAAAAGAGTGGAAGCTTCATCCAGGGATACTTCTGATTTTTGGAGTGTTTTAGAAGTGGTGTTAATACTTTCCAAAATTTTTGCTTTGAAACACAAGCATTAAAATGAAGTGAAAAGTAGACAATAATAGCAATGGCGGTTGGAGGCTTCTGATTGGCTTCTTAAATCACGTGATGCCGCGTTGGCGAAGTCGCTAGAGTAGGGATGCCGATATATAAAAATATCGATATATGGATATTTTAAAAATATCAATATATCGGGTTAAAATATCATATATATATATATATATATATATATATAGTATATATATATATATATATATATATATTGAAGCGAAACAAAAACGCGAAAGCGTTTCTACGTGATAAATGCGAAAACGATAACACCCAATCTAAATGAACGAAGTACGCTA
>JABUQX010081384.1:0-15000 GCA_015478945.1 Trachelipus rathkii
TATAATAGCTATAGTAATATAATATATATCTCTAATATTATATATATATATATATACTATGCCTGAGTGCGCCGTGGAACGAGGTTTCTTCCTACACCGAAATTATTTGTTATCCAAAGATTTTTGGATGGCTTAAGTCTCTTAATAATAATTTTCAATAATAATAAAAATAATAGGTTAATCACAAAGCAAATTAAGAGTATAATATTTTATTAATAGAAATGAGGAAACATTTGTGTGGTAAGTGAAGATTTCTTAGTTTAGAGACGCCTTCTTCTGTTGCTGTCGGAACGATGTTATAGTAAGTGATTAGCTTATATATATATATATATATAATATATATACCTATATATATTATATATATATATATATATTATAATATAGTATATATATATATATATATATATATATATATATATAATATATAATATATAATATATATATAATATATATATATATAAAATATATATATATATAATATATATATATATATATATATATATATATTATTATTATTATTATTATAATTTATTATTATTATTTTACAAGCACTTATTCCCGCAAAAGCGGGGTGGTACGTGCAGCTTCCCTAATACATATTTCCTTCATCTCGCCCTCACCCCTCTGCCATACCGTCTACCTCTCGCCAACACTCTAGTTTATTCAAGTAACATTTCTCACTACTACAACAGTTAAGTTATTCCATCCATCCACCTTCTTCTTGGTCTCCCCCTTCCTCTCCTTCCTATCCCCTCCCCCTCCCCCTCCCTCCTACCCACCCTCCGCTCCTCCATTCTCTCCAGATGTCCAAACCATCTTAACATTCCCTACTCCGCTCTTCTCACCAAACCATTCTTCCAATCACAACCGCAACAACTTTAATATACGCTATTGGAGCTGGAATTACCGCGGCTGCTGGCACCAGACTTGCCCTCCAATGGATCCTCGTCCATTTCTTTACATCGAACTCATTCCGATTGCGAGGCCTCGGAAGAGTCCCGCATCGTTATTTCGCGTCACTACCTCCCCTTGCCGGGATTGGGTAATTTGCGTGCCTGCTGCCTTCCTTAGATGTGGTAGCCGTTTCTCAGGCTCCCTCTCCGGAATCGAACCCTGATTCCCCGTTACCCGTTACAGCCATTGTAGGCGAATAACCTACAATCGAAAGCTGATAAGGCAGACACTCGTGGGATCCGGCGCCGGCACAAAGGCCTCAGCGCTCGGCTGTAGAAATATCCGGAGTCACCACATAACCGAAGAGGAATGGACGAGGAGGACGAATGCTGTGCTGCTGCTGCTGAGGCTGCCCCACAGTTAGAAACTGAGAAAGGCAGTCAGCGAACAGCAGCAGCAGATTGCCGCAACCCGACTGTCCACCCGGTTTTTGGTTCTAACAAATGCGCCCTTCCCCCGACCGAGCGCGAGGCAAGGTCGGGGTCGGAGACTAGTTGCACGTATTAGCTCTAGAATTACCACAGTTATCCGAGTAAGGATTTCACAAAATCCCGTAAATCGTGACTGATTTAATGAGCCATTCGCGGTTTCGCCTAAGGTCGGCAGGTACTCAGACATGCATGGCTTAATCTTTGTGACAAGCATATGACTACTGGCAGGATCAACCAGGTAGGTCCCCCTCCGTCTGGGCACCCCCGAAGCATCATTCTTCGAGTATTTATTTTTGTCATCCTTTTTGAGGCCTCGCACAAGCAAGCGCATCGCTGCTGCTAATAATAATAATATTAAAGCTGCTCGCGCGATTAATAATACCAACTCCCGCTACCGCTCGGATTTTGCCAACTTTATTTGCGGTAAGCGAAACAAAGGAAGCAAAACACGAACACGGCAGCTTCAGCTCGAAACTTGGGATAAAACGAAACCCCGGGATACGCAACCATCCCTAAATATCTGAAAACCTTTACTTCTTCCAGTACTACACCTCCTACACTAATCTCTAACCCCATCCCCTCATCTGTTTCCTCCTCCTCAAACACTAACACTTTACTCTTACCTGGATTTATCTTAAGACCCTTTTGTCCACACACTCTCTCAAACTCCTTCACCAAATACTACAACCCTTCTGAATCCTTCGCCACCAAGGTAGTATCATCCGCAAATAGTATCATGTTCACTTCCCATCTATCACCCCTATCCATCAATTCCACCCCTCTCCCCTCCCTCAACATTCCTCTGCAAACACTCTCCATAAATAAATTTGCAAAGCACGGCGACATTAACATCCTTGTCTCAACCCTCTCTCCACTCCAAACATCTCACTCTCCCCTTCCTAATACTCCTCCACACACATTCTGCTATTCTATAAAAGGCCCCTAATTACCTTTACCTATTTAACCCCTACTCCATGTTCCTCCAGCACCCTCCATAAGTTTCCTCTTCTCTTTCATATGCTTTCTCCAGATCTAAAAAAACACCCTACACCGTTCCCTTGTCCCTTTCCTAAAACCTTTCCTTCCACAAGCATCTTCTTGGTGAATACTTGATCCACGACATCCCCTTCCCATCCTAAATCCTCCTTGTTATCTTCACCCATTCTCTCTTCCGTTAAATCTCTCAACCCTCCAATTGCGTTCTCTCACCATACACCTTTCCCTAACTACACTCATAAGTACAATAGCCTCTATACTTACACACTGGCCCATCCTATCCCTTTCCCTTTATACAGGGAACCAAACAACCTCCCAATCCTATGGAACCTCTTCCTTCCCCCCCACACCCTCCAACCATCAAATTATATAACCTGTTACAGCCATTCTCCCAGCCCCTCTGAGCCTCCTCAAATCTGTACATTTCATCACTCGACATCCATCTAGAACCATGTGGGACTTTCCTTTTTTTTCCTTTAGTTAACCGCCTAATAATTTCTTCCATTTGTATTTCCATATCTCCTTCCCGTCCCTCTTCACCTCCCATCCTCACCTCTTGAAAAATATTTAAATAATATATAATAATTATATATATATATATATTATATTTAATTAATAGTACTATATATATATATAATATATATTATGATAAGATATATATATATATAATATATATATATATCCACAATTTGTCTGATAGTTTAAATGCAATATTTCTAAGTTTGCAGATGATACCAAAGTTGGCTACTTAGTAAGGAACTAAATGATGAAAAGAGTATAAAGATTCAAAATGGCACTTGAATAAACGTTTTAAGGTCGGGCAAGATAAGTGCAAATGAATTTAATAGCATAAGAGTGCAAGGTTCTTCATTTTAATAAAACTCAAGTAAAGAATTAAACATACGATATGACACGGGTTGGCTTGAATCTGTGGACCAAAAAAAAAGATATTAAATGTGCAGGCGTAGGAATGATATCTAGCTTTGAAGGGTAAGAACATATGAAGGAAGATAGCTGAAAAGAGTTAGAAATGCTTTTTTTAAAAAGGCGACATTTTCGTAAGAGAGCATGATAACAAAGTCTTTAAAATATTTTACATGCAATTGATAATAAGTGAGACCAATAAAATTCTTTATAGTAGATAGTAGACCACGGACAGGAAACTAGGGAACACAAATAGAAAATTAGGAAAGACGTGTAAACCTTGAATACTTAATGGAACTTTTATTATTGACGTAGTTGTAAAACTTTTTAGGATTGGTTTTTCCCGCAGGAGGTTGTTGCTCGTTGCAACATTAAAGAAAGAATTGGATAGGAATATGGATGGTTTAGACATCATATAGTATATTCTTACGTTCCCAAACTGGCGAGTTTTTAGTTAGTTTTAAAGTAAACTGGTATGTTGTAGCTACCGGTATCATAATAAAATTATTAATTAAGCTTGTCATAAGTGGTTAGCATGTACCTTAGCTATAGTTTTGGCTTTTGGTAGTAGTTGACGTATATATTGTATTGACCTTTGTTTAGGAAATTGACAGGCCTTAGGGTGTGGTGTAGGCTGTGTATGTTGCATGGGCTTGTATTTGATAAATACTTAGTTGACCTGAGACAGTCTCGATAGGCACATGTGGCTTCTAACTAAGTTCTTTGTTTCCTTATTCTATCGGCGGCGTAATACAGCGGACTTTATATAATAGGTGTACTTTCTTATTGGACAGATATGATGGTGTAAAGCAAGTGGAAGAAATGTTTTAGAGGTGTTTAAGCTGTCGAAAATATCCAGCGGCATTTAGATGTTCACTGCTGTTCACATTCATGTGAAGAAGTACAACACATTAAAAACTTTATGGACATCGAATGCAACTAATATACTATTTTTAGATTGCCCCAAGGCCGACTGACAATTTTTAAATAAGAAAAAAAAATGAAAAGAATATTCCAGACACAAAATGGAAAAAATTCTACGACTGAATGGGGGAAAACAAGGTTCCGTTGGGGAGGTTTCGATGGATATATTTGGCGATCTAAAATGAAATTTTTAAAGCATTGTTGAAGCTTAAGAGGTAGCTTGAATGGAGTCAAAGATATTAATACCTTTTTCAAAAACTTGCATCTTTTGCAAGTCTGTAAGCTAAAGCAAATTTTGTTATAAGTTTATTTATTTGTGTCTTTATCTTTATTCTCAAACACTTTCCATTATGTATTCAATTATGCAATTCTTCATAAATTAGGTGACAAGCAAACTGCTTTAATCAATATTGATAAATGTGAATGTTTGGTTTTTTTGAAGGACTTTCCAAGCAAACCTCAACGAAAACCATTTTCAAAGAGAACATTTTGGAAGATATGCAAACAGAACTTCTTCTCCTTTCTGATAAGCAAGAAAGTGATAATGCCTCTTGTTGAGAATCTATGTAAATGAAAAGATTATAGGGCAATTGGCAATTTATTTCTTGACTGATTTTTCAACCAGTTTACGAGAGCAAGTTCGCGAAATCATATAGATCATACTTAACTATCTTTGTAAAGTTTATCCATTCCATCGATATCATCCAAAATTTTATAAATTTGTAGTAAATTTGGATCAGTGCAAGTCACATTTAGATTGTTAAGAGATTTTAACATTTACCTCACAAAGCGTGAACTTCAAAAACAAATTTTCTCTGACTCTGAAAAGGCTAAAAAACAATACTTTTTTCAATTCTTCAGGAGAAGAAAGCCTAACAGAACAATTGGCTTTAAATTCAAGCTTCACAATATAAACAAACGAAGGAAGCTTAATCATTTTGTTGTTAAGAGGTCAAAATTAAGTATTTTTTTATATGAAAGAAAAATATCTTTTTTTTTTTTTATTTAAATTACTATAATTGATACATTATTATAATGTTATACACTTGCTTCGGGCTGAAGGCGAATTTATTCAACCCTTCCCCCTAAAAATGGAACATACTAATTTCTTAATTTGTCCACGAGACACACTAGTTAGATGGTGACAAAGTAACGACCAAACTGTAACTTTTTCTGACCTCTGAAAACGTCGTTTTAGAGTGTTTTTTTGGTTTGTGTGTCCGTAATTATTTAATATTTTACTAAGTTTCTTAAAACCTCTGTTTTTCCCATTGTTCTTTTCAACTTTTATAAATTTTTTTCCGACACTGAATACGACTTCAAACATGAATATGACCTATAGGACGGGTCGATATTACCTACAAAAATGGGCGAAATAGTTTTTTTGGTTATTTATGAAAATGTTGTGGCGTCAGCAATTCGTAAAGATTCAAAAAAAATCCACTTTTTTTTGTTTTTATAAAATGAAAAATGCAGATAATTTTTTTTTCTGCTCATGCTATCTGGATGAAATTTCAGAGCATATGTAATCGGAGGGAGATGCACAATTTTTCTTAGATAATTAATTCTGTTATACTGCACGTCACGATTTTGGGATTTGTTCATATGAAACATTTCATTCAAGAAAAAATATATTTTGAAAATTTTTAATTTTAATTTTTTTTTTGAAGGAAAACAAAAATTATCTAAAGTAAAAAAGATTATAGTCTTGCCAGGCTATAAAAGCACTGAAAATTTGATTGTTGATCGGACAAGTAGGAAAAAAATTGTATCAATATTTCACTTTTCCAAAAAAAAATGTTTTTTTTACAATGTCCATTGAAGGTAATATTTTATATATATATATATATATATAATATATATATATATATATATATATATATATATAATATATAATATATATATTATTAATATATATATAATTATATATATATTAGATATATATATATATATATAGGCTATACATATATAATATATAAATATATTATATATATATAATATATTAATATATATATATATATATATATATATAGATATATATATATATTTATATATAATACCTTATTATAATATATTATATATATATTAGGTATAAATATAAAAATATATACTATATATATTATATATATATAATATATATTACTTAGAACAATATTGCTTATAACTTATATATTCGAGAAATATTCATATATACTTATATATATATATATATATATATAAATATACTATATATTATATATAATATATATATATATAATATATATATATACATTATATATATACTTGTATATATATATTATAAGAATATATATATATAAATATATAGTATCATATAATATATGTATATATATGTAAATTATATATATTACTATATAATATACTATATTGATATATAGGAAGATAATCTAATATAATACTAACTACTTATATAAGTAGGATTTACTATATATATATATATAATATAATATATAATATCACCCACCCTCTCTTCCCGGAATACGGGGTACAGGGTATCATGCACTGAAGCAGAAAAGGTAGTAGAAGAATATGACGAAAGTCGAAAAGAACGCCCAGCCTTACCGCTCCTTTATACCTTTTAGTGAGAATCGTCGCAGTCATAAAAATCAACCCTAGAGCTTCACGGGACCACCTACGGACCCTCACTATGGCATCTAGCCAATGTAGGTTCATCCCTTAGCCCAGGTGGGCCACAACCATACACCCCTCATAGAACCCCGCCTTTCACTCCTATTCATGAACCTTTTCTTCTCACCTCTGCTAAACTCACATTTCTCTCCTCCAAGCATTCCTTTACTGACCCCTCAATTCACTTTTTCCTCGGTCTCCAGCCAGTCGATTCTAGCACACTCCCAACTATCACATCCCTGCTTCCAACGCTTATCATCCATCCCTTTCCACATGACCAATACCAATTTCAACAACGTACTTTCATTTATTTCATTTACCCCTTTCTCCACCCACAATAACTTCTACAATAGTTCATGTCCTCATTTTTATATCAATTCTTTCTCACAACTAACTTGCTCCTAAGATTGTCCGCATTTGAACACATTGTACTTTTAGAATTTATACCTCTTATTCAGACGATGTTCCTTCACTACTATAGACATGTTAAACACAGGTGACCAAGGATACCCCCTCATATATATATACATATATATAATACTACTGTATTTTTTTTTATGATTTTATTATATATAATTGCCATATACTGTAATAATCAATAAGTATTATATATATAATTATAGGATCGTTATATATATTATATATATATTATATAGGCCTACTAAAAATGCCTACTTGATATATATATTATAATTAATATATATATATACATATATAATATATTATATAGTATTATATTATATTATATATATAATATATATATATATATATATATATATATATATTATATATTATATATATATATATATATATATATATATATATATATAAGAATTTTTCCAGAGGGTGGAGTCGGAGTCGGAGTCCGGAGTCCGGTGTCGGTATTTTCAAAACTGGCGACTTTAAGAGTCAGAGTAGGACGTTTGAAATTTTAAGAGTCGGGGAGTAGTCGAAGTGGTCAAATTTTCAACAGGTCAGAGTCGAAGTCCGGAGTCGAGTCGCGGAAAATTTTGTAAACGACTCCACAACTGGTTTTTAGTCAGTAGTTGGGGTGGCCAATTTGGAGAGGCGGATTTGCCAAGTGTTAGAGTCGGACGAATGTATGGTTTGTATATGGTGGTGGATGTTGGTTAATTGTTTGTGAAGTCTGTGACAAAGGCGAGTGGTTCTTATAATGTTCAGTTATTCTTGTTCTGCAGAAATGAAAATTATGTTGTCTGTTGTTTTTTTGTGAAGGTAGAGTGAGATGAGTGCTCAAGTGTTACTCCCGAGGATTTTGGGAGTTTTGTTTTGAAGGGTATTGGAGATCGATTGATTCTAAGTAGGACTTGGGGAGGTGTGAATTGCCAAGTTGGTCGGTCCGGTGGTTGATCGTGTTAAAGTAATTGATGATTTGTTTGGTAGAGTGGCGGGACACCATTCTGTTTTCTTGTTAAGCCATGGTTGAAAGTTGGTTGATGTAATTGTGTGTCAGCGTTTGTGGCGCCGCTTCTAGGCTTCTGGTGTGTAATGGGCTATGGTAATGTTCATCTGCGTAGGGTTTTCATGATTGTGTGGTCCCTGGTTTTGTGATTTTTTGGGAAGATCGGGCCGTGAATAGGTTTAAATAGTCTGGTGGACAGTATGCTGCCTTGGGGTAACTCCCGTTATTGATTTTACCTGTTCTGGATTTTAAATATTGAATTATTTGTATTTGTCCTGTTCTTTCTTGGATAGGAAATTGAGAAATCCATTTCTTTAGGGTTAGTGGGGATGCTAATTTTGGTTATTATTTGTGGATCAAGTCTTGTTTAGATACTGTATGAAATGCTTTGATGATGTCGAATGCTATGATTATTGTTTTGTGAGTGGGTTTGAGGTTTAGGCCGTTGATTGTGGAATGAATGATGTTTAATGAGTGTGTTGTTAGTTGAATATGGTTTTGTTTGACAACCGGTGTTGGAATTTGTTGTTTTGATGTGTAGAGTATATTTTGTTTAGTAATCGTTTTTTTTACTGAACTAGTTTGCATAGTGTTGCACCTTAATAGACGGAAATGGGGCGATCGATGGAAGGGGCCCGAGAGGGTATCTTTTCATTTGGTTTTAGCTTGGGTATAATGATAACTCTTTTCCGAGAAATGGGGATGAAAATTTAGGTTAATGGAACTGTTATATTTTCTGCTACAATTGGGTTAGAGCAGTGTTCCTTAGGTGTTTTGAGGTGTTTGTTTGAGATGTTCTGGGCTAGTTGCAGGTAAAAGTTTCTTTAAAAGTCTTTGTGTATGGTTTTTCTTAGGTCAGTTGTGATTATTTATATTGTTGTCGCAAGTTGAGTTTTTTTTTTTTCTGAGAGGCTTTGATGAATTTTCCTGTTTTTTAATGGTGTTGTGGTTATATATATATATAAATATATATATAATATATATATATATATATTATATATATATATATATATATATTATTATATATATAGTATATATATATAGTCATTATATTAATATAATAATATAATAATATATATATATATAGAATAGATATAAATTGTATATCAATAAGATATATATATATACTATATATATAGCATACCTAGATCTTGAAAAATTCTCTTAAGTGAAGTGTCTCCCACCAGAGATAAGACGAATTTAAATCCAGATTTAGACAATCTTCAAGTTCGGCTGCAGCGAGATTTTCATACTAAATTTCTATCTTTAGTCTTCCCTGCAAGGAATCTAGGATGAACACGTGATAGATGGAAAAAAATATTAATACATTAAAATTAACACCCTATTAATTAATAGTTTATTGTACACAAATTATTTCGTGTTATAATTTTCAGCAAAGGGGTAACTTAACCTATGAGGCGAAGCAACATAGGGTTGAAAAGACGCACCGTGGTTTCGTGCAATAGCGGATAACTCGGTGCGATGCGGTGGCTCGGTGGGTGTGGAATTATTTCGGTATTGGGATAGCCCTTATAGCAACTCGAACACATTTGGGGTCGCCAGGAAGCTTCTCAGAAAAAAAATTAACACTATTGTTTGGCAAGTACGTTCAATTTTAAAACTTTCTCGGGTTTATTATTATTATTATTATTATTATTATTATTATTATTATTATTATTATTATTATTATTATTATTATTATTATTATTATTATTATTATTAATTATTATTACTTATTATTATTATTATTATTATTAATTATTATTAATTATTATTATATTAATTATTATTATTATTATTATTAAATTGATTGTCAAGTAGTAACCGTACTATAGATGTAAGAGCTGGTATTAATCTCACACAGATGTGTGTTTTGGAATTTCTCCAGTTGGGGAACAATGGTCTGTATTTCTGTCCGGACATGCTGGTGGTCTGGCTTCACTACTGCAGCGGCGGTCTCACGTCCTCACGTCCCAAGTGAAGGACCTTCTCGGTTTGACCATCAAGGGAGCGAGTGGGCCATTAAAAATCATTAGGGTAGGTATATACTATATATCTAATTCTCTGGCAAACCCTCTTTTACCATGAAGTTTTTTAATTAACAGTTTCAACAACCTCAAGAGATTGATTTTCATCTTTTTCCGGCGGTTGAGGAGATTCCTCTAGTTTCACTCCAGGTATCAAACCAGTGATCTCACCAGACAAGTTCCGAATTTCGTTATCAACATAAGCGTTTGTTATCATGTTATATAATATGAAATTTCAGCATTATAAAAGCATTATTATCAACAACCGCTTATGGAATAATAATAAATAATAATTTCATGGTATTTAATAATAATAATAATATAATAATAATAATAAATAATAAATAATAATAATAATAATAAAATAATAATAATAATAATAATAATAATAATAATAATAATAATAATAAGACTGGACGTTCCAAGTCCTGGTGAATTGGCAGCGCCGCACCGATGCCAGTGTAGTAGGAATAGGCACGCTATCATTTATATTATATTTTTATATTTAACTTTGATTGTGATTTTAATTAATTTTAATTATTATTATTATTATTATTCATTAATTTATTATTACGAAATTATTATTATTATTATTATTATTATATTATTATTAATTTATTTAATATTTATTATTTCCATTTTCTTATAAAATCAAATGCAATAATGCTGACTGATATTATTTTTATTATTATTATTATTATTATTATTATTATTATTATTATTAAATTATTATTATTATTCATTAATTCTATTATTAGTTATGATTGTTACATTTAAAAACCATTATTCTTTCTTATTATTATTACTATTAAGTAGTATAGTAAGTAGTAGTAGTAGTAAGTAAGTTAGTAGTAGTAGTAGTAAGTAGTAGTAGTAGTAAGTAGTCTTAAACCACATGCGTGGTATAAACCCTTTGGTCTTTTAAAGACGCAATTGTCTGTTTTCTTCTTGAAATTATTAACATACAATAAGTTTTTTATCAATTTATTCACACTGTTGAATTTGTTATTCTTTGTGCTCATTCAGGTTTTAAACATCCAAATACCACGTCTCTCCAATTTGTAAACGTTCTCCACTTATTGTCCAATCTTCTGTCGTCGCCATTACCTGTTCCCTCTTCTCAACAATGAAGTCTTAAAAAGTAAGTTCCACAAACTTGCTTTACTAAAACACAACCACTACATATATATATATATATATATATATATATTATTTATTATATAACTATATATATAATACATCAATAAACTATATAATTAATATCTAATATATGATATATATAATATATATATATATATATATATATAATATATATATAATAATATATATTCGTACCTAGCCCATCGTAGCAAGAGTAACTCAAAAGTACCAATACCAATTGAACTTAATCGTCGTAAGTGATAGGAACAGCGGCCTCTTTTATTTTTTGCTAATTTAACGGAGCATACGAACGTTACAATATCGTTGGAGATCATTCCGGTAAGGGTAAGTTCTCACTTATTATTATGTATTTATTTTTAATATTATTATTTGATTATATTATTCATATTATTATTATTATTCATTATCAATATATTTTTCATTCATTTACTTATTGATTATTATTATTAATTATTATTAATTAATTAATTATTAAATTCTATTGTATCTCATTCATTCACTTAATATCATTATTAGTTAGTTATTTCCATTATTAATTTATTTGATCCTATAATAATTAAATGTAATTATTATAGTCATTGACTCTTTTAACATATAACCGACAAAGTCTATCCCTTATGGTAACAAAGCAGAGTTTAAAGGGGGTTAATAAAGTAAGCATACACAATTAGAGGAAACACACATGCCAGAGGTTTACAATGAGACAACGCAGGAGTCAGTAAGATCTCTCTATGATCTAGTTTTCTAAGGGACGCTCACTCTTCCCACCGGGAGAGAGATACTTACCGCCGCGATCAGCTCCACTATGCACATTCGATCGCGAGGGCCACTCAGTTTGTACTTGGATAGAATTTCGCGATCAAAGACCTGTGAGGGTAAATCCGGCCATTGTTAAGCTTTACACTATACCTTTTCATTGGCTAAATTTTCGCAACAAAAGCATATATTCTGTTGGAGAATGGAAGGATGATGCACAGTCGCGGCCCCGTAGCGACCAGCACACGAGACTCTAATTCAAAGACCAAGTCCTCTCTGTATAATGGGTGTCTCCCGTGTCTTCACCACGCAAATCGCTTCTATGACTCTATTTCTACAAGAGAGAGTACACTAGCCGGTAAATTTTTTTTGCATTGGTGTTGACTCGAAAAAGAGAGACGCAAAAAAAAGACACAAACGAGAAACTAACACAGAGAACACAGAATGCAAAAAATGAAACCTGAGTAGAGGATTTTGTGCTTTATTATAAATTAATAATGTTGTTCTTGTAGGGATAGGATATCTAAGTAAGTTTCCCTGTTATGTATTTACGAGAGGTATTGCGCGCTCGGATACTCACCTCTTCGGTACGGCTCCTTCTCGCACATTGGGGTTCAAGCACGTACGCTAGAGCTCTCAGTACGGACGCGTAAGCCTCAAATGGGCTTCATTACTCGTTTGTGGTATCTGACTTGTTCCTCGTCTTACTCTTTGAGTTGAGTCTGCTCCAGTCTTTAAGACAACCTACGAGAGGATAATCAGACTCGAGAATATAAAAATTGAATTAAATATCTTGTTATTCACGGACTTCAGGTTCAATTGAAGATCTAGGAAATTCACCCCAGGCTTATAAAATCTGAAGTAAAACTGATGAACAGATGAATAATATATTACGGATTCAATAAAAACATAAAAAATAAACTATATACTTTTCAGGCCTGTTGTGGCCTTCAAATTATCGTCCGCTCACGCACTTAAACAGGAATGTTTATGCAGTTTCGTGAATGACTTGCCCATGTGGATCAGTTTCAAGAATAGAAAGCGGTCACCTGGGGTTAATAATTTTCTTCAGCCACAGTTATAATCGATATTGAACCTATGGGTTTCTATCTTGTAGAGTAATCTTTTCCCTCTTTTTTTCTTATCTCTCTATCTAAGAACTCGCCGAGTGGGATCTAAAGCCTTCTAGTCGCCCAGGAACATGCTCATAAAATCTGTCCTTCAGCACTGTCGATTGCCGAGAATTCATGGACATATAACCTCTTGGTAATCTTCTTAACCTGAAAAACATTACCAACAGCTACGTATAATACATAACTTGTAATTGACATAGATAGCAAATGATTTATGGAAAATTATAGTAAACATATCTTACTTGGAGCATTTTTTTTTTAAAAACCTTTTTAAAATAGTCCATCTTGAAACAAACTTTAAACCGAAATCATTTTAAACGTTCATGTTCCATTCGCCTTCTAAAAAAAAGATAAAAAAAAAAAAAAAAAAAAGTACTCCAAGTTACTAGTGACTAAATACTGCTAAAGAAATATCAGATTATTATTCATAGGGTTAGGTGAGATTAGAACTCAGCCATACTTCATAAAATTCTATACTTTATTAGTACTTGATTCGTACTTGAGATAGTACTTAAAGTACTGTTCGGGTAAGATCAAACCGAAAGTCTCAGAATTCGATTCGTAAAATAGTAAACTATAAAAAACATTTTTTATCGTCTCCTCCGAGGCTCATGTGATTAAATTTTAGTTAAAGAAATCCCTTGGAATGAACTGTTCCAAATTGGTGGGTCCCAATTCACTTTGCCAATCGAGAAGACGAATATTCGAAGGTTTATTATCAAAGGAACACGGGCATACTGCGGAACCCCATAAAACAAAAGAATATTGGCAAGAAGACGGATTTGGAAGAGAAAGAACATCAGATTTTGAGTTGGCGAAAGGAAGTATTAATTACTAGTATTCATCCTGCTATTATGCTTTCATCTTTTGATCCCCTTAGTTAGTACTTAATTTTTATTTTCTGGTGATTTATTTAATACATCTCATAAATGATTAATACTCAATTAATTATTTTATTAGCACTCAATTGATGTAAGTATAGCTGTATTAATTGGGCAATATAATTTTATATATCCTCTTGTATCAGACTTCGTATTCTATTTCATTCAACTTCCTGTTAATGCAACTAGGATTTTAAGTGTATTATTATTATCTATTTTATTATATAATTTATTTGTATAATTTTTTTATCCTTAGGACGAGAAAATATTATGCTCTCGATGCAAGTATAAAAATGGCTAAGGCTACTGGCATGCAGGGGCCACTATAACGAGATTGGGACCGGCAGGAGAACACCAAGCACTCAAACCATATAGTCATCAGGTATGTTTGTCGTGGGGGAATTCGGATGAGATACCAAGTCGCCGTCCGGCACCGCATTTATGTTTGGACGAATAAATCATTTATCTTATTACATGTAACGGACCGTCGTAATATATTCACCTAACACTAAATTTTATAACATATATAAATAAAACGTATTATTATACTGTTAAAATATATCCTCATCGTTATATATTATATATATAATAATATAGTGTATCTCTACTACTTACGTTACAACCTCTGGCAATGGCCTAACGGTAATACTCAGTAGAGTCTTACTCTAACTCACTGCAACACAGATTTAAAATTAGATTCATTATTAATGTACATAGTCATTATGATAAAAAACGAATTTCGGG
>JABUQX010081384.1:27500-32500 GCA_015478945.1 Trachelipus rathkii
GGAATCATCATTTTAGATGGTTTCAATGTTCACCAACGCCAAAAGTTTTCTTCCAGTTCTCAACACACAGCCGGTGAACTTCGTTCTCAATTTCTCTCTCTAGATTGACCTTGAGTAGATGGGGATGCTCCCAAGCTATATCCCTGATCTTCTTAAGAGATGAACATAACATTCCTTACCTTTGCTTAACTTCTAATCCTATTAAACTTTTTCTACCTTTTGGGTTACTCAGATCACCTTCTTGCCTCTGTATCATTCTGGTCTATGCCTTCAAGTCTTCCGTAAGAAAGACCTCGCCAACCGCGAGGGAACAGTTTTGAAATTTTGGTACCGAAAACTGGTCGGACTTGCAGTCGTACTTCTTAGAATTTAATATGGCATAATTATTGTATCAGCGTGAGTGCGCAGAACGCATAACGGAGGTAATATTCAATGGCATGGAGGCGTACTTTCTATACTATTTCAATTTAAATTAACAAACCTTGTGAATGAGTCACAGGAGATTTTATTCTCCATCAGCGGGATTCGAACATTGGACTCCGCGTCGCAGAGTTAACAATAACCGGATGCTCTTGGTTTAACACTGCTTGCTTTCGTGCTATTTGTCACAGGGGGCGCTGCTTTCAGGAACTAGTCGTCTTCAAACTCCAGAAACTCGTGCAACATATATTTCATCTCGTAATCGTATAAAATCTGTCTTTCGTGACACTAAAACTCTTCTCTGTAAAAAAAAAAATGCAAAAAATCTTTCTGGTTCCCTTTTCCCTCGTCCTATCTATCAATTTTGCAAAATATCTTAAGTCTAATTTTGCTTCCTCCTCCTCCTCTCCTCTAGTATCTTCCGATGCCACACCTGCCGATTTACCTTCTGCTAAAGCTGAACTTTTCTTTCAAACGTTTCCCTCTAATTCCACCTTACACGGTTCCGGTGCTATTCCTTCTTATACACTCTCTCCAACTCATTTACGAATAACATAATAATTTCTTCTTAAGATTTTTTTCCCTGCTCCCTCTGAGCTTAACACTAAAGGGTACGGTCCAGATATTCCTCCTGTAGTTCTCAAAACTTGTGCTTCTGAGCTCGCACCCTATCCTTTTAAACTATTTTGTCTGTCTTTCCGCTTCGACCTTTCCATCCTGCTTTAAACGCGCGCTCACTCAGGCTGTGTCAAAAAGGGGAAACTTCTCTCAACCTTCTAGCTATCGTCCTATCGCCTAGTTGCTTACTCTACATAAGGATGTCGTTCGCCCCTTTATGGAGTATGCCTCACATATCAGGGGTGGTTCCAATCACACAGATCGTCTAAAGAAGGTGGAGTCTTATCAGTTCCCACTAACTCTTCTGTCCATCAAACTGTCCAATTACTCTTTTTATAATATCACTATTACAAATGAACACTGCTCTTCTTAACTCTTCAGTCGTAAACCTCCCTCTTTAAGGAGAGCTAATGTGACTAGTCTTCAGACATTTTTACCATTTCCCCTGTTCAACTCTCTACCCTCAAACCTCCCATGTACTCTACTGGTAAAATCTGAAACACATGAGGGTTTGTAATTCAGTATGGCAGAACCTTGCTCATCAGATTTTTTTTTTTTAGTTTAGTACATATATAACAGCGTTTAACTTCACAACTTCAACTTTAACTTCAGACAACTTTAACTTTAACTTCACACATCTAACTTTTCACAACTTCAACTGAACAACTTCACAGCGTTAAACACGCCAGAAAATATTTAAATTTAAACTTACCAATTAAAGCAACATGGAATAAGAAACACAAAACCTCTTTAGAAACTTCTTAATATTATTCAATAAGATAAAAAAAAAATTCTTTTATTATTGTATCGAGGCATAAAAAAAGTAAACTTCGAGATTTCAATTGTTTATTATTTATTAACTTAACTATAATTAAGTGATCAGGTAACTTGTATGGAAAGATTAATAATAATAATAATAATAATAATAATAATAATAATAATAATAATAATAATAATAATAATAATAATAATAATAGCTCACTGAGTTTCCTTTTTGACTGAAAGTTACAAAATATTATCCATATACAACTTCACGAAAAAAAAAAAAAATTCACAAAAAAAATCGTAACAATTCTTTTCATTTTCTTGTGACTCGAAAAATAATAATAATAATAATAAAAAAATCTTATTTTATAGAAAGAATGAATTTGAATAAGCCTACAAAATAAAAAGATCAATTAATATGTAAATACAATTAATTGAATAATAGTAAGATATCGATCAATTAATATGTCAATACAATTAATCGAACAATCGTAAGATATCGATCAATTAATTTGTCAATATAATTAATCAAACAATCGTAAGGTATTGACCAATTAATATGTCAATACAATTAATCGAACAATCGTAAGATATCGATCAATTAATCGAACAATCGTAGGGTGTCGATCAATTAATATGGCAATAAAATTAATCGATCAATCGTAAGATATCGATCAATTAACATGTCAATCCAATTAATCGAATAATCGTAAAAGTCTAAATTAGTTTAAATGATTGAAGCGATATATCGCAAATACCTAACAAAAACGGTACTAAAATTACTTCTAAACAGGTTCTCAACGAAACAAAACGAAAAAAAAACATGTCTATACAATTTAAATAAATGAATTTTATTGCATCTATTATAAAAAACAGATTAACTAAAAATTTAATATTAACTACATAAGTAATAATAATAATAATAATAATAATAATAATAATAATAATAATAATAATAATAATAATAATAATAATAATAATTAATAATAATAATAATAATAATAATAATAATAATAATAAATAATAATAATAATAATTAATAATAATTAATTAATGAATAATAATAATAATAATAAAATAATAATAATAATTATAATGAATAATAATTAAATAAAATTAAAATAATAAGCAAATAATAAAATAACAATATGTAAAAATACTAATAGTAGTAATAATAATAATAATTAATAATAATAATAATAATAATAATAATAATAATAATAATAATAATAATAATAATAATAATAATAATAATAATAATAATAATAATAATAATAATAATTCGAAACTATCTCCCACCACCCAAAATAAAAATAAAAAATATTCTCAAAAAAACCTAGATAAACATTCTGTGTAAAAGCCAAAATATTTCTTCACATATATAAAAACAAATACACCCTAAAAGAAAAAGGAAAAAAAAAGGCTAAAATGCCGTCAAATCTAGCTTCGAAATGGCTAAAAGAAAAGAAAAGAAAAACAAGGAAAGAAAAATAGGGCTAAAATATCGCCAAAACTAGCTTCAAGTTTGAAAATAAGTTTCATTTTTCCATTTGAATAATTTGATTATTATTAATTAAGCCTAACATTATTGATTTAAATTTTCAGGGATATCACAGAGATAGGTTTTAAAAAGAAGTGGAAAAGGATTGATTATATATATATATATATATTAATATATATATATATATATATATAATATATATATATATATATATATATAGGATATATATATATATATTATATATATATTATATATATATATATATATATATATATATATATATATATATATATATATATATATATATATATATATGAGATACTAACAATTTGGACATTACAAGAAACCTCCAAACTTTATATATATATATATATATATTATATATATATATATATATATATATATATATATATATATATATATATATATATATATATTATATATATATAAATATTATATATATTATATTATATATATATATATATATATATATATATATATATATAATATATAGATATATATATATATATATATATATATATTATATATATATATATATATACTCTTTATTGTTTAGAGGAATGATTTTAATCTTATTATGATATTTAAGTGATAATAAAAACAATGATTATGATGATGAGGGTAGAAGTGATATAATAATAATAATAATAATAATAATAATAATAATAATAATAATAATAATAATAATAATAATAATAATAATTTTTTATCACAGGTAGCAGATTTAAAAGAGGAACTATTCATCAAATATTGTGTTTTTGCTTTCAATTATATTAACATTAATTTTTTTTCTTCTTCATTTTTTTTTAAAATATATTTGGAGCGAGTTTTCTTTTTTTTTTTGTTATTAAATATTTCATTCTAAAAGATTGCAAGATGAATAATATTAATTTAAATTACTAAATTGTAAAATAGAATTACGTTAATAATGATAATAATTATAATAATAGATAAAAGAAAACAATTCTTTATAAAACTACAAATGCATACCGAAATAATAATAATAATGAATAATAATAATAATAATAATAATAATAATAATAATAATAATAATAATAATAATAATAATAATAAATAATAATAATAATAATAAATGCAAAGTATTAGAAAATATGTTCTACCTTTAATAAAAAGAATAATAAAACAATAATATTATAAAACGAAAATTCTGTTCATAATTTTACCACCATTCATTATGTATTGCAAAATAAAAAAATAATTAATCATTGGCTCTGAAATTACCAGAATATATATATATATATATATATATATATATATATAATATATATATATATATATATATATATATATATATATATATTTATATTTAATATATATGAATATATATATATATATACCGTATATATAATATATATATATATATTTATATATACATAAGATATATTTAATAAATAATATTATTTTAAATTATTTCTTTATTTAATTAATATTTTATTAATTATATATTATATATATATATATATTCCAACCTCGTGTTTTTAAATATTAATGAAATAAGATGATTATCCTGAGATAAGTATTAATGATATATATCTATATTATATATATATATATATATATATATATATAAATATATATATATAGATATATATAATATTATATAATATATATATATATATATATATATTATATATATATAATATATATATATAAA